>KE600335.1:0-11837 GCA_000444245.1 Botryllus schlosseri | reverse complement strand
ATCAAAAACCCAACTTTGTCTACCTGTTTTGTTGTGTACTATAATTTAAGCTACAGTAAGCCAATGAAGAATGTTTCGTCGCGACCTTCAAGAATAAAATAGATTATATCAAGTCAAATGTCGGCATAAAATCACGTTTTGATTTACGACCAAAGTTACAAAATTATTGCCACATACATATTACCCGCAAATCGACATTTTGACTTTCAAATACCTCGTAATAGCGATAAAACACAACAGGTAACTATGATTTACAGCCTCTATATATGTAGGCGAGTTTCTGTTTTTAAGTGATTAGTTGGTCCATCTATTTTGCTTGATTTGGCTATGGTACCATAGGTCCCCCACCCCATAAATATTTTAATTGAATTGAAAATAGTCCACTCGATGATGGTATTGATTGAAAAAACATGTTCCATTATATACCCTGATACAAGCACTAAACTTCACATCACAAATTAGGGCGGGTTTGTTAGTCTGAAAGGTGATATAGAAAAATGCAAATGTCGATCCAAATTTACTTTACATCCCCTAAAACGTAAATCATTCGTCACAGAACCCATAACTCACGCAGGTAGAATTTTTTTGCATGTGAGGAAAGATTCTGTCAGCATGTAATTGTAGACAAATTCACGGAGTGTAATCATGGAATTATCATGGAGAATTTTTCAAGTATTTTCGGTCCCAGTGATCCATCGGTACCACATCTCCCCTACTGTCAAGTCGGTTTCTGCTGTGAGTCAGAAACTTTATCACTGCACTGAAAACACGTTCAATCAAATATGAGCGGGGAAGGGCACCGACAAAAAAATCTCAATCAGTGAGGTCAGACAATTGCGTATTCAGAACGAATGATTGGAGATACTGAACTCAAACTTGTTCTACACCACCATGTAATCGGCTTCTCAATCATTTCATGCTCAGAAACTACATAGAATGGATTCATTATCCGATGAGGAATTTCTAATTGGAATATATCCTGGAATGAAATCACCATATCCTCGTGCAATTTTCTGAGATGATTGATACATGTTTCTATACAAAAATTGGGTATTCGAGCTGGATCGGTAGGGCGTTGTATAGCTCATGCAAGCTTGAGAATTGGAACAGTTCACGTGTCGCAAAATTTTAGTGAAATATCACGTGCTTATTGAGTGCGGACAGTGCCATTCATACCTTTATTAGGCTTCATCATTACTAAGAGCGGATATATTCTACCCATAAATTTTGGAAAATGTGCCGTCAAGTAGAGTGATATCGTTTCTCGCAAACAGACACGCCGTGTCGCAGGCCACGGTCGCAGAGCTGTGGAAAATCCACGATCGTTTGAAACAGAGAGTAAAATCCCGCAAGGCAGTTTCTCTTAAAATGCCATCACATCTTGCAGTGAGCAATAACTGCTCAAATACTTCGTAGTTCTCACAGCACACAATGAGTCATGCTTTTCGGGGATACTGCCGACTGCTAAATTCGTCCATTGATGGGCAGAATTAACATTGTAAGGTAACAATGGATTTTCCGATACAGCTGAATCAATAGACGGATGACCATAAATTGCCCTGACTGAATCGATTTTACATTTTTACTGCGAATTTAGCTTCTCCATTTATCAATCGTTTCAACACCTCACAATAGTTGCCTTCTAAAGCTACACCACCCGCATTTGCTCTCAACGCCCCCTGCCACCCACTTTTATAGCCAGCGCTCCCCATCGCCCATTTCATGGCCAGCGCCCCCTTCACGCTCACGAAGGCCCCCAGGGGGGCGCTGGCGCCCACTTTGGCTACCACTGCTTTAAAACTTGTTTTAAACAAAGTGTTTTAAAACACCGTTTGTGGTAAATTGAACTCTACAATCGGCCAATCATCGTATTCTTGGCAATTTCGCTGTTTGCAATTGAAGGGAGTACTAGAATTGAGGCCTTGCAGACAGGCTTTCTACAAACATCGTGGAAATGTAATTTACTATTGTATTATTCACGCTTGACACGAAAAAAATCACATTTTCAAATATTTGAATAAAATTGATTTTGTGCCGGGCGTAATTCTTTTAATGAGTTATGGACATCAGGCGAGAGGGTGCATCATGACATCGTAAAACTGTCGGGTTATAATATATCAGCTAGTGGACCTTTGGCATGTAACAATTTTATGTAGAATATTTTAAAATCTACTGAAGATCGATCTGATATCAGAGCATTTGAGCGATGTAGCCTAATCCTGGTTTTGATATAGTCGTGATAAGTATAGGCTATTGTTACTGTCATTGCCAAAGTCAAATTAATTCAGCGTTAGATTTTGCCTTCGATTTATTTCATTGGAACATATCAATATCAACTTAAATATAATCATTATTTGAGCCATAGTAATAGCATTGCTTCTTAACCTTTTTAGCGATCGTACACCTTGTGCTTCCAATGAGATTTCTCGTAGCCCCTGTCCATTTTCAACATAATTTCTGATGTTACCTATATTAAAATCAGAAAGCCCATTCACACAAAATTGCGCGTAGCGCGAAGACTATTTTCAGTTGAATAAATCGGCCAGGAAAATATTCCACAGCATATAGGGCTAATTCCACAATGCATCTCGTACACCCTGATGTGGTGCTTCGTACCCCAATGGGGTCTATGGACTCTGGTTAAGAACCCCTGGAATAGAAATGTCCAATCGGCGAAGAATTCATTGGTGTTACAGCTGTATAGCGTACTGATACCTTACTCGTCACCGTTAATAACATGGATAAAGATAACGAACAACACCCAGCATGCAACCAACTATACGTCACGGGGTCACAGAATGTCAATGGTTGCCATACTGACCGGATCAGCTAGCCTAGCTATATACGAATCATCAACGGGTCATGTTTTATCATCATGAATTAGAAATGTGACGTAAATGCTGATCTTCTACCGCATGGTAGCTTTAAGTGATGTGATAAAGAAGTTTGTTGAGATTTCAGTGATTTTATAGTAGTTTTAGGATGAACTTTAAGTTCTTATATCTAAAAAAGATATATGGCACGTGAAATGCCGTCGTGGGCCGCACAAAATGCTCTCGCGGGCCGCGTGTTTGAGACCTCTGGTATAAAACATGTTTTAAACAGGGTTTCAAACTACCACTTTTTTAAATGCAACTCTACTCATGCCGTGAAGCTTGATTCAAAACAGGCAAAGGTCATTAATTCGGCCACTGGAAAACATTTGTTGGATGATCCTGTTTGTGAGAATAATTACACTGATCGACCAGATTAATTTTTTTAGGCGGAACATCTCGGAGTCGTGTCAGAGGTTTTCAAGGTATCACAATCACATTAGTTTTGCCATATTGACTCTGGTTTACAAGCTACGCATACCCCTAAAAGCGCACAAATTACTCTATTTACCTAGGGTTACCATACGTCCTCCTGTAGCATACCACTCATTGATTACTCTATTGCCCCGATTGATTACACTTACCCTCGGTGATTCGCGTGGTAGCCTACCTGTTGTTATGTGGCACTGCGATGCCAGTCGGCTTTTAGTCACCGTCCGAGGAGCAGTCGCTTTTTTCTCTCCGTCGGACGAGCATCGACGTATTTTAGTTGTTTTAATAAAATAGTAATGCTGATGTGGTACTATGTCTTACTGAGCCGCAGACCTATGAGATCGCGCGCCCACGATCAAAGCACGCGCGCCCACGATCAAAGCACGCTATACTCCTTCAGGAGGATTTGTCCTCCTTTTTCGGGTTTTTGAAAATGATGCTTAATAAATGTCCTCATTTTTGGCAATTTGTCCTCCTTTACAGCTTTTAGAGCTAATATAGTGGACAGATTGTAGTGAGAATGGGCATAAATGACGCTAAATAGGAAATTCGTCGTTCGAACGAAAGTGACGACCTTTATTTTAGTCAACCAACCGCAAAGTCGGGAAAAATTTATCATTTATTCTGAATTTTACCCCACAACCCTGAGTCTGAAAATTTTGAAAAAGTGTCGTCCTTTCCCGATTCCAAAATATGGTAACCCTACTATGAAGATGTCAAGCTTGATAAGGGCGATGAACTGAAATAGTTTGTGATCTACACAATTGCAGTGTTGCGCTTCTCAAATCCGGAATGCCGCGATCAATTGAAGCCCACAAGACGCGCGACACGTGATTACGTCACAATGCGACCGATGCGCTTGCGCTTTTGAATAGCGCTCCGTAAACAAAGTAAATACCGAACACCGTTCATAACAATTTCGAGGTATTTAGCTGTATGTTGCGCAATATCTAGGCATATCGCTTGGACTATAGCGGTCCAATTAAATTAATTAGAGCGAAATGCCGTTAATATAATTATAATCAAATTTCTGGTTTTCTTAAAATGCTTCAACAGAGCGGCATAGTACGAAACGAGCCTATTTTGGTGAGTAGACATTCGCCATCCTCATGCTTTTGAGAGTGAACTGTTATCTAATATAAAGCGAACTTGATTTTTGTCGTTTCTCTTTCTAATACGGAATATAATTCAATATCCAATTATTGCAAATGCAGTATTCTAATATTAATCTAATTTAGAAAAAAAAACTATGAAACTATATTGCTAATTCTAATCCAATTTGGAAACGCAGAAAATTCTCTAGTTTTCAAAATCTGGTACAATCTACGATGGAGAATTGCCGAGGTATGACGACATCGCGCGTTTCTCCTTAGCATCTCGCGGGCGGCGATAAGTGATACCCCGCAGATTTCGTTGACCTTTTGGGTGGCCAGGCGAGATGCCGTACTATTTACACCCCCGCGCTAAAAATAAACTAACTGCCGGCCCGGTCGATGCGAGGATTACATATCTCGACACCTAACCCCCGTTTATCGCTCACGTCACGGGACGCGTCACACAGGAAAATTTTAAACGTTTTTAGATTCGATTCGATTAGAATTAGATTTACTAAATTCGAAAATGCTTGGAAATTTAGTAAATTACCCAATTATAAAGCAATGCATCAAAAATCAAGTCCAGTCCATATGAAGTCGGAGTACATTGTCATAAGCCTGAGATTGGAAAATATCTGTAGGCCGGGCTTGGCTCGTTTCGCACGATACATCTCTCCTGCAGCAGTATCAGAAAAGCTTGACATTAGATGAAAATCGAAATTAGAGCATGTAAGCATTTCACGTAATTCGATTATCGGCATTTCGCAATTCAACAACTAAAAGTATGTAGTTGTTCAAGTTGGGCGCCATAATCGCAAGGCTTCAAACGCCAACCGCGTTCGGGAATCGCTCTCCGACCGATACAAAAATTAGGCCTTCGTCACAACGCACATATGCAATTCTTCGATTCGAATTTTCGTGTCTGTCAAGTCGCAATTGGTGACAGCTTACGGCTGTTAACGATTGCCCCAGACGCTCGACGTCAGCTCGAAATTATTCGGGTTCATCTTAAATATGAATACATTATTCACTTTTATATATTGAAGTTTAGTGCCTCCAAGACTCTCTAGAAGATTCGCAGCGGAAGCGACGTTTTCAGCTGGATCCAAACTCGAGTGTCTTCGAGCGGTGCAAGACTGAGAATGCCTCACAAGGCTAAATCTGTACCTTCCCTTTCAAGTGGCATATGTAGTATGTACATCACGCACTCATGGTATGCATATGCGCAGATCGTGCGTATATATATCACGAATCGGTGCGTATGCCGCAAAAATACATACAGGACAAAATATACAGCGTCCTATTCCTTTTCACGATAGCCGCGTAACGGACATTGCAACAGGTTTTATTTAACGTTGAACTGCAAATCACGCGCGAGACATACAGGCGCCGCTAAGCCATTAAAATTTCAATGCATCCCTTTGATTCAAAATAGTATACGATGCTACACACGGGTTTATAGGAAGCAAGGTAAATCACGGCAAAGGATTGTTTGTGACCGGCCAATTTACGGCGGGCGGTAAATAACGCAAATTGCCGCGGGGATTACACAGACATTTTCGACCGCGCAATCGCTTTGATACCGACGCACATTATCCGTTACGCGAGCAACCCAAAATCGCGTAAATGCGTACCTGCACAGATTCCAGTTGCGAAATTGCGCGTAAAAATAGAAATCATGAGAAACAGCAGGACAAAAGTATTCAAATTTTCAAATTTCAGGATTTTTTCCCATCATGGAAGCCCTGAAACCTCGATAGATAGCATCGCAACATACGAAACACGGAGCACAAAGCTACGCGCGTTCGTGCAAACGACTTTTATGCGAAGTAGGCCTAATGATCAACACACAGCGTTGTCGCCAAGTGCAATGACATAAGTACGGATGAAAAACTGCCAAATTATCTTTAAAATGCGGTATGGACTGGCGATATTTTCTTTGCGGGCGCATGAAAGGTACGTATTCGAACTTTTCACATCACCCGTAATGCCATACCGTCATAATGTGTGATATTTGAATATAATCGACTCGCTTTTCCCCAGACATACTTATAAGCACTCACGATGAAGAGAAAGAATGTTAATAGCGAATCGGATTCGGATTCAGGTAGTATACTAACGCTTATTGCTGCATGTCGAACTCGGAGACCAAAGAGATCCGGGTCTAATCAACACACCATCAATTCCGCAGTAACACAAGCCGAGTTGAAATGTCACATGCCTGGTAACGCGAGCTAGTGTAAATAAACAGAGGCGCTGTAGGAGTTCGCCGATTTCCGCGAAATTACACACCACACGTACTCGACAGTCGATCAGAATAGCCCAAAACTACCGGCGGTTTCTGGTCAATTATCTCGTGACGCGCCTGCTCACGCACGACGGGATCGGAAAAGGCGGATTTTTCGGAGCGGCGTGCAACAATGGGAAACGCGTGGGCGCGTAGCTATACTGTGGACGCGCGCGCTTACCTTCTAACTTGCTTTTAGCCTTTGGCAATTTCGGAGCGAAATTCGCGTCTCTTCCGGTCGGGCTTCTGACTCTGGATAGCGAAAAACATGGAATTGAATACCTGTTTAAAAACGCGCGAACCAATCTCTGTCTTAAGCCAGTAGCATTCCGCTGGTAAAATCTAACCAATTGCCTTGCTAACTCTAACACTGTCAGTCAGGGGTGTGCATAGCTTGACAACTAGAAAATTTTCGGCGTTTTCAAAATAGATAAGAATTATAATTATAGCTACACACCACGCATTTATTCCGAATTACCGTAGATTAGAATTGGAATTACTAAAATCGCAAAAACTCGGAAATTGCTTTAAATACAACATAAATCAAGCTTAGTTTAGTCTAATCAGAGTTCTCATAAGCATGAGATCGGCGAAGGGTTGTACGCCAAGCTTGGCTATAGTTTCGCGCTATAGTTCACACAGTAGAATTTTCAGGAACACCAAAATTCGAGACACCATAATCACCAGTTCCAGACACCAGAAATAAGATTGGAATTAAAATTAAATCGTAGAAACATTATACAAAATGATTAGAATTAGAATATCTGCATGTCGGCCTAGTTAATTTAATAATTATCTAGTTAGCTAGAATTATTTGTCCAAGTCTGCGGGTGCGCAACCGTTTTGACAAACGTAAATAACACCGTGAAACAGCGCGCTTCGCATAGGTTTCGTAATAGTGGCAAGGGCCGCCGTCTAAGTAAGATTTTATGAAGGCGATGAGGAGACTACTTTATCAAACACAACTCGTAACAAACGAGAATAACGAAAGTGAAACTGCGCTGATTTTTTTCGGGTCATTGAATCAATTTATCCAAACATCCGACTGCAAAGTCAACATAGCAGATATTTTAGTAATTGTAATGTTATTTTAGCAATACTCTTGGTCCAACAGAGCTTAACTCAGCGTGTCAGGCCAACCCAAGTTAGGAAGCCACTCACCATTCGAAATTGATACGTCTTCGTGGGTTCTGTGGCCCACGATGCACATTAGGGCTGTTCGAATATAACTTTTTTTCAAATATTTTGCTGGCTACCTAATAAAATTGTACCGTTGCCTGTAAAAAGGCTGCACACCAAATTTGGTACGATTACAACCGGTTGAAGCATTTCTATGAGCGGATAGAATTTTGGTGAGCTGGAAAATTTTGTATTTGAGAAAAATAGCATTTACAGTGGGAAATTCCTTTCTTATTAATTATAAAACAAACAAAACCGTGAAACACTATATTTTCGAATCCAAAATTGTACATTGAGCGTAAGCGATCTCTTCGCCCCGATTAGTCGAAATTTCATGCCGATGACGTCATATTTTGTGATACGATTGTTGATAAGCAATGTTCTTTCCAAGTCTCTACTAGTTGCTGACGATTACCCCTGGCGAGTGCCAGCCGAAATATCCGGGTTCATTTCAATATCAATATAGGCCTACTATTAAATTCAATTGAAGTTCCGTACCCCGAGAAGTTCTTCGAATCCACAATTCAGAAAAAAATTCCTTTTATGCAATAGATCCAAATTTGTTCAAATCTCATAGCAATGTATTTAATGGCCAGAATTTAACCAAATTTTGTGTGCAACGTTTTATGGGCAGCCTAACAATTTTACCAAATAGTTGGAATTAAAAAAAAAAGTTTTCTAACAGCCCTGATGCACATGCGCATCGCCTGTAACAAGCTATCAAAGCCAAACAATCGCTAACGCAAGATCCAACCTGAACGGATGCTCCTGCGCGTTGTCTTCGCAAATCGACCGCACTGACGACTCTGAAATCACAAGCAAATCGCGCGTCGGATGACGTCAAAACCGTTACGTCATACAGCGTCCCAAAAATTGAAAAATTGATCAAAGTAATTAGCCTTGGCGCTCAAAAGTAGAAGCAAAGGATACGCCGTGGATTTACATTCAATTGCAAATATAAGTAGGAAGTAGCCATTTCTAAGACACGTCAAAAGTACTTGTTGATATACAATGTTCCTTCCAATTCTCTGAGGATCACGCCTGGAGAGTGTGGGCCCAAAATATTCGGGTTCGGACCAATATGAATATGTTACTCAGTTGTTTATTGTAGTTCTGCCCCTCCAAGAAGCTCTTCAAATTATAAATAACTACAATTTTCGAATGTAATTAAGTTTCCGTGGCACAGTGGTTATTTAGACCAGTGTGCGTGACAGTTTCGGCTGTGAAAGCAACGCGAACATCATCTAAGTGGAATTAATGTGTATTATGCCCATTTTTCGAATGTTAGGATCCATTTTCCAAATTGATAGAAATTTTTTTAACACTTTCATTTTCCCCGCTATATCTTGGCAGTGCTTACCTTTATCACATTGTTTAAAAGTTAACCATGGCCAAGATGTGGCCGAAAGAAAATGAAAACTTTACATAAAGTTAATTTTATCAGCATGCGTAAAATGGACATGAGCTACTATGATTACACAGCGACGGCAAAAGCGTGAACTAGCTTCTCCTTCACAAAATCCAAAGTGCTTCTTGGAGGAACAGAACTTCACTATATAATTGAATGGTATAATCATATCGAAATGAACCCGAATATTTTCGACTGGCACTCGTCAGGGGTAATCGTCAGCAACTAGTATATAATTGTAAAGAACATTGCACATCAACAATGGTATCACAAAATATGAGGTCACAAGCATGAAATTTCGAATAAAAGAGCTGGGGAGTGGTGACGTCATATTTTGCGAGACGATTGTTGATGTACAATGTTCTTTCCAAAGTTGCTGACGATAACGCCTGACGAGTGTCCGCTGAAAATATTCGGGTTCATTTCAATATGAATTTACCATTCAATCGTAAAATCAAAAGTGTGATAAGTGAGCAGTGTCGCCTGAAAAACTTATAAGCAAAAGAAGCCTAAAAGCATAACCATTTGAGTAGGCTAAGTGGTGCAAGCAACCAAATCCAAATTGTGCACTCCGAAAAAAGGAGCAGTACTTTGTTCCTGACCGCTCTGAAGCCATGTAGTGAGAAATTTCAAAGAAGTACGTGACATAGGCCTAACTAAGTAACGTGATGCCGGGAGAAAGTGAAATAGAATGTACGATAATCCTTCACGTTTTCTTAGTCTGCTACGCTTGGGCGCTCCCAGCAATTTTGTATATTCCTAATCCCAGGTTGATGAGACCGGTGTGCATCAAGCGACCAAACGCTCGCACCGCAACATCAAAAGAATGCCGCGACTAATTATTAGCTCCCGTAATAATCTCACGCCTTACCGGTCATGCTCTCTGAGCTGAATATGCTGAGAAGACTCGGGCATGGTTCGTGAGCGACGGGTTGTACGGCCTCCGCTGTGTCTAGGATCCGCAGCTCGTCGAGACCGGTTTGGCCTGTGGACGGACCTGGCGCGAGGACATCTTTACCGCTGTAATAATAGTTCGATTTCTCACAAGCGACACAGAGATTCCGGCTACAGTCCTTCGGATGTTTGGTCCGGATTCAAATCCGATCACGTCAGAGGATTCCGATTTTATAACGGTTTACATGGGGGTGGATTGGGACGATAGCTGTAAGGCAGTGGTGATTAACCGGCTGACTTGAAATCACTAGATCTGACAAACCTTCACGTATACCACGACTCTTTGTATTTTATCTTATGCTAACTTTCATTGAGCGCATGCTACTAGTATAGGGTTGCCATACGTCCGGAATTTCACTGAAAAATCTGCGTCTGGGAGGAATTTCTAAAATATGCCTAAATGTCCGGAATTTTGAAGGCTTGAAGCAGGCTCAAAAGTTTTTCGTAAATAAACATAAAAAATATTATTTTCAAGCAGATTTATGCTATTCAAAATTGTTCTGCGCGCCGCGCGCGAGTTAATGCAACGTATAATGATATTAGTATGGGCTGCAGGCACCACCCTCGTCAAAAAATGCAATCAAAATAAATATAAATAACCATCATTTACTGAAATAAGTCTGATTGTAATCGTAATTATAAGCTAACGGTATATTCCTAGAGTTGGTTAAGGCCGATTGGATGCTTCAATCACAGACAGTGGTTCAAAATCTTGGGGTCGTCCGCCTTTATCTGGAGATCGCGATGATGTTGGAAGTAATTAGTTTCCTAGGCCGTGAGTAAGTTAGGGCAGGATGAATTTTTCAAGTAATCAGCTTATCAAGTTTTGAGCTTTGCCACGGAACATTTTCAAGTAGGGCGAGCATAAAAGGTTGGAAATCACCGGATGTGCACCCTGCTGGTGCATTCTATAGTAGCCTAATATATCGAAGAATCAATATTATTGACAGAATTCATACATAAAATTTAACAGCCAAATGTATATAGTAAGTGCCCAACAAGTTACATCGACTACCCTATGGTGGGCCCAAGATCAGTGCTTTTTGGGCAGAAGGGATTGTTGTTTTGGACCTGATTTAAACACATAAACAGATAGCCGCACCGACCTAACTCTATAGGATGGCTGTCAAACACAATCCTGACAGGCCGGACACGGCCCGCAAGATGATTTCATCCGGCCTGTGGAGGAATCTATTGCAAACCCTAGCAAGTAGCAATCACCAGAGCTCAAATTACAGATGGCCCGGTTCATGACCCATGCTCCACTTCATTCCTGTATCGTGTATACAGTCGATGGACAATGCTTTGCTAGTGTGACGTCATATTGACGGTCAATGTGTTACACTTCATTTTAAAATCCGCTAGTGGGCGCTAAAGAGTGTCCGGAATTTGCTTCACAAAAATATGGCAACCCTGTACTAGTACTATACGTGTGTCTTCTTTACATCTAACCAGAGGTGGTCAGTAACGAAGTACTTCTACTTTTTTGCAGTACTCAAGTAGTGTTCCTCTACTTCTGGTACTTACTCAAGTAGATAGAATTTTCGCTACTTCTACTTCGTAATATTTTGTGATCTACTTACTTACTTTTCGCTATTTTCAGTTTGTCA
>ATSW01055541.1:0-12349 GCA_000444245.1 Botryllus schlosseri | reverse complement strand
GAAAATTCTTTGAAAGCAAATGTTTTCATGATAGAGAAGTTGGAGTCGGAGTCGAAGTCATAGTCATTCTCACAAACTCCGACTCCGACTCCAGTCAGTATTTTTCCACCGACTCCGACTCCACAGCCCTGTAGTTAATACGATGATATTTCGTGTTGATAAGCATGAAATAGATCTTCTTATATTGACTGAGTAAAGGTACCGTGTCTAGCGAATAGCGATGACAAAGGCAGGGTTACCATACGTCCTCCTTTAGGAGGATTTGTCCTCCTTTTTCAGGTTTTTGAAAATGTCCACCGAGAACGCCTAAATTAGGGTTACCATAATTTCGTGGCCTGAATTCCGGACACTATTTAGTGCCTCCAAACGGGTTTTAAGCTGAGGCATCAACACCTATGACGCCACACTTGCAGAAAAGTGATACGATTGTTGATATACAATGTTCTTTCCAATTCTCTACTAGTTGCTGACGATTACCCCTGACGAGAGTCAGCCGAAAATATTCGGGTTCATTTCAATACGAATATACTATTCAATTGTATATTCAAGTTCTGTATACCTCCAAGAAGCTCTTTAAATATGTGTTTGTGTGTTGTAGCCAGGACCTAAACAATACTTTAAGGCCAATTCCCGCCCTATTAGGCATCTGGTTTCTGTGTGCAATATTGTGCATCTTTGGTTGTTAAATTTTGTGAATGAATTCTGTCAATAATATTGGTTCTTCCATCTATCACTATCACTACGGTCGCGACTCCATTTCCAATTAAAAAATGTTCTGTGGCCCGCCTCAAAGTTTGGTAACCTGATTTCTAAAAAAATATGGTCAGCACCTTTGTCCAGACTTACTCACGCCCTATGTTCGAATATGATTAATTTGAACATATTTGCGATGCCCAGAGAATAAGAAAACGACCCCAAGCTTGTGAACCACTATCTTTGAGTAAAGAATTCAAAAGAGCTTACCGACACTATCAATATACGTTCTTTTTTAAATTGCGATTGCAATTGGTCTTATTACAGTCAATGAAAGTTATTTGAATTAAATTTCTATTGTCGTTTTTGCGAGGACAGGTGTACCATATTAATATCAATATATGTGACACTCATAGGCGCCGACTTTTATTTTTTTACGAGGTGGCGAATTCCTGTGACGTCATAATTGTTCCATATCGATGACTTCATCGTCGCATGAAAACGCACTTTACTGCATGCCGCTGGTGTACGTGCAGAGTTGAACCATTCGCGTGACGTTTTAATATCGACCCTGTACTAATTAATATCAAACCATGCAGTCGAGTTATTAAATGGAATCTTAAAACGGTACGATCATTTGAAGTGTAACTGCGGCCTGCGCTACCAGTCCGTCCGGCGGAATCTGCAGTTGCATCAACGTTATTCACGCGCAATGCCCCGTGTGAGTAACGAAATACACTACACAAGGGCTTTGCAAGTAACACACGACAACGCTATAATACTTCCAGCTGACAATAATGATGATTACAAACGCGAAATCGCGCAGCCTATCAGTCATTGTCTCTTACGTTTCTTGCTTCGTGTTGACCAACTCGCATCGCGGCAATTGTTTGATGATTAAAACATTGGTGCATTTCCCAATTTAAGTTCGCGAAGCATTTCGGGAGTACATCGTTCAATTCGTAAATTCAATCTGCGTGTCGACGGCCGCCAATACGGCCGCCATACTAATTGAATTACGTGTTGACGGCCGCACAAATTTCCTTCTATGGCCGCGGGTTGGCCTAGGCCACCCCTGGGCTAGGATTAATTCCACTTCCAGCCGCATGCCGCGATCTTACCAATAGAAATCCACTGTCTATTTGATGTCTAATAGTTTAATATTCGATAATGTTGTTCTGGATACGAGTACATCCAGCAATCAAGTTGAAGGTTCCCTGTTCAAACGAATCAAATAAAATCAGAATTCGTGCCACCCATAATCTTGTGATGCATCACGTTAATAATGAAAAGAACACTGAAAAATGACTTTGTGCGACAATTTAGGAGTACGAATGTATCTATTAGATAACAAGAAATAGGATGATGGCAAGTGAGAAACTGTGTATTCTAATCAGTATCGCCACGAATCGGTTTGAGTGTGACACCGTATTGAGTAGCTTTCGTGGCGACAATTGTTTTCTCATTACATCGGTGTTTAAGCTGTATTGCTGCATTTCCCGATTAATGCCACAGGCAAAGCCTTGTTATAGAAACGAATCTGCGCAGAAATGAATTCCAATTTGCAGGCACGCACCAACACATCCTCCAATTTCGCGCTCCGATTACCTATCACGAAGCTAGCTAGCTCATGAATGGTTTTGTAAGCGAATATGGGCGCACATAATTTAGATTTCAGAAAAGCAGAACGTATATTTGTGCGCCTGGTCGGGAGAGGAGATCTAGGATGGTGCTTCTCAGCACACGCTTGGCGCGTAGCCAGTCGAAAAATTAGGGGAATTTGGATTTTTTTTCAAATTTACCAATATAGCATCAATTCAATTCGGGTAAGGTACATGTGTAAATGGCGATCATATAATCTCTTCGTATCGACGATTTTAGGCGTATGATAAGCTTGCCAAAGAGTCCGGGAGTGCTTTCAATTAGCGAGTCCCTGATCTCTGGTGAACAATTAAATACGCGCGCGTATATTACGCAGTCTCGGCTACAGTTTTCGCAAATCAAAATGTCCAAACTTGATGGCACCGATTTCAAACCTTTGTCGTATTCCAGAACTCGAGACATGATACACATCTTCTGATCGTTACACGTTCAAGTATTAGCGGGAATCAATTTCGCACGTTAAGGTCTGCTTGCTGCGATTCGATGTTATTCAGTTTCGCGATGTCGCCTTTTAATCAATATGACATAAAACAATCACTAATTAGCGTACACCCGACCGCATTGTCGCCAAACTAGCGAGAGATAGGAGCCGAAGCATGCTAGGCTCGAGACGCGATAGTCAGGCCATAGGCCAGCAATGATCTCTTTCACTCTAGGCCTATTGCAGATGCTATTGTGTGAGCCAGCGATGAAATCGTGCACACCAGGCCGAAGCCGCCAATGCAGATGCGATTGCGCAATGCGCAGTCAAGCGATGATACAGTGTGACGGGGGCCTATTGCAGATGCGATTGTTGAAGCCTGCGGAACCAGGCTTGATCTAGACGCGATAAATCAGGCTAGCGACGTTTGCCACGCGCACGGGAATGAATGACCTAATTTCGCGACCATCTCAGCGGGAGATAATCACAGATTCTTCTCGGTAGTTGACAACACGTTTCTCGCAAACCCGCCGCGCGGAACACTGATTACACAATTACTGAATTGCAACTGAATATTAGAGTTCGAATGATCATTTCAAAATGACGGGGTTTCGCGTTTCAAATAGGGAAGTTCGACCCCCGAAATCCCCGTGGCCACGCGCCTGGCACACGCGCGTATCGAAATCGAAGACGTCTCTAACGAGGTTGCATCGATTCGCCCGATTACTAATTACTAGTCACAAATCACTTGGGCGTTTGAGCATTTTGTACGAGGTGGCCGCCACCTCGTAAATATGGTCACGAGGTGGCTGCGCCACCTCGTAACCTCGTAAGTCGGCGCCTATGGTGACACTAAATCGCGCGCAGTGCGAAGAAAAATTTCAAGTAGCCTAAATCTTCCCCAAAATGAAATATTTTTTATCTCGATTTACGATATAATTTCCAGCTTCCTTCAAAATTCCGAACATTTAAGCATATTTCAACATTTCCTCTTGGACGCAGTTTAAACAGTGAAATAATGCAACCCTAGCCTAAATATCCTATTTTTTGGCAATTCGTCCTCCTTTACAGCTTTTACAGCTAGGATAATGGAAAGACTCGAGTGAAAATGGGTATAAATGACGCTAAATAGCAAAGACGGACGTTCTAGCGGGTAATTCGGGGTTCGATCGACAGTGACGACCTTTTTTTTAGTCGACTCACCAAATTTTACAGCAAAAATAGCAAAATCGACTGTTTTCAGTTTTGATCAACTAATTGTTTTGATTTGGTGAAAGTGTCCTCCTTTCCCGATTCCAAAATCAGGTAACCCTAGACCAGGGGCGGGCAACCTGCGGCCGTGAAAGGGTATTTGTGCGGTCGTCGACACGTAATTCAATTATTATGTGTTGGTGGCCGTCGACATGCAAATTGAAATCACGAATTCACTCTCGAAGTTTTGAGAGATTTCAATTATTCTTGAAATTTTCTTCGCACCACGCGCGATTCAATGCCACTTCATTTTTGCAATCTGAGCCGGAATCGGAATCGTGTGCTCCTCACGAAAGAAATTTGTTTCTGATACTTTTGGGCGATTCCAATATATTTCTACTATAACGACAATGCTGATGGGGGGTCAAGAAATACCAGCATGCACCAAAGTGACTAATAACGATTGGCTCACCCGAAGATGCATTATCATTTATAACTTGCCCGAAATTTTCGAAAGCACTCCCTCTATCAACTCTACAAATGAATCTGGTCACATGGGCTGAGAAAGGATGAATATTTGATAGAAATATGTGATACTGCTACTATTAATGACGGAATCCATTCCTGAATATGAAAAATTTTGACGTTTCGCGCGACCATGACCAATTTCAGTAACTATTCATTTCGTAACCTTACCCCACGAGATTTCGGTGCGTATAATAGGCCGATATGAAAAGGTAGAACAGCCCGGAGTTCACCGGAAATGAACACGGACAGTTCAACACAGGTACTTTGCGTGCAGTTATAGTTCATTACGACCATGCCCTGGAATGCGGCCGTAGGCTACATAAGTAATCGAAATGCGGCCGTGATCAGCAAAAATGTTGCCCGTCTCTGGTCTATTCCTATTGTAACACACGAGAAGGACTTCCGAACAAGATGCAATATATTCGAGATGAAACGTGCGTCATAATGGCAGTGTTCCACAGATACTGCGTACTTCCGAAATTCTCTGAAGAGGATGCCAGTGAGTCGTCGTATTTCGCATCAGTATATATGATTTAGTTTGCATAAGCTGCATACGACGAATCTGTAGTATATCGACGAAATCCGATAAAGTTAATGCTGGTCAGTGATTATTCAGGAGAATCAGATTAAATTGAGGAGATCTGAATTTTTCTAACAATATCGTGCAGATCGTGAAGATCTAGTAGCAGATTCCGCCACAATATCCATTTCGAAAACGTAGGATGAGAGCAAAGCTATCGTTCGCCCTCTGGCTACGGCGATGGACATGAACAATTGACAAAGATGTTTATTATACCGATTTATTTCAATCGATTGTACTTGAAATTGAGACCAGCAGTTTCAGCCCGGACCACACATTTAGATTTTTGTCGGTTTTGACCCGAAGGTTCTGCAATGATTTCAGCCAACGGTGACTTAAGAATGAGCTTCAAACGAATATTGAAAATGCGAGTCCTGCTATTTTCTATTACTTAAAGACCGAACTCCCCAGCCCGGCCTCCAATACAAATCTGAATAGGGAGGCTATGCTACATCGCAATGGGGCGCCTTTGATGTAACAAATACGCTTGAATCGAATGCAAACGCAAATTAATTATTCGAGCGTGTTTCTAAGTAGGCTAAAAGGCTGAAAGGTGGTACTGAGAAGTGCGAGCATTTACTTTTTTCGTAAAATGTATAATTATGTCATAATTGTCTGTACATTTTCAAAAAAATAGTTTGAAGATATGGAGTTATGCATTACTTGAACTGAATGGATGTTCTGATGATAATGACAGCGGGCCATAAAAACGCTGCATGATGATGTACTGGTCAAAGATATTCTTTGGTCCGTGTAAGATAGAGGTCGGTAATCTTTGTCGACAAAGTAGACATATATGACAATGACAATCATATGTGACGTCATAATTGGAGATTCCTGACGTAATGGCGGCAAAAAAGAAGTCGACGTTCACTAGTTGGAATTCGTCGTGCCGCCATGTTTTATCTGTTAAAACTAACGGGTGTGGTGTTATAACATCCATGCAGCCGGACTTTCGTATATTGCCGCGGTGCGAACGGTATACCATACCTGCCACAGCCTGACTATCATAATTCCATTATATACTGGGTGCATGAGTTCGCCACATCAAAAAAGGTGGAAGAGCTCTGCACTATAACGCAATATTTTCGACAGCTATAACAAAAGGCTATGCGCTGTGCGCGATTTAATGTTGCCGAGCTTCTTGATCATTGGATACTCTTCCCCCAAGAAAAAATACTCATGATTTATAGAAATGGTCATTTCGGCGTTGGCCGTTACCGCACCACAAAGCACCAAGACATATGCAGTTTTACGCCATGCAACATGCGACTCCGAGAAGTGTGCCAGAACGACCGGCAGCGAGAAATTATTGGCCGAAACGGACTGCCCTTATGCTGACCGAAAACTCCAATACATATATAATTATAATTCCCCATAGGTGCCGTAATGGCTGGCGCCAAATGTTCCTGTCCTGGCAATCTGAACCCCACAAGAGAAATGTCATCCCGCAAGGAAAAAATATTTGCCAGTGAAGAAATACCAATTTGAAATCGTGTGCGTCTTTTAGTTTAGTTTAGGCGATTTCAGTATCGTTTGCCATAGCAAGTCACGAAATAACATCATGTAACGAAGTTATTATATAACGACGGGCTCGCCCGAGTATACTTAGTTATTATTTACGGGCCCTAGATTTTCCAAGACAACATTTCACTCAGCTCTACCGGTAAATCTGATTACGTGGAAAGAGAGAAATTAAAAAATGTTATAACAATATATATGCCATTTCCAATATTATTTGACCAATTCTATCATGAATTATGGAAATTTTTTGCGCCTTGCGGGACTCAGGCGGCAGCAACTGACTCACTAACAGGCATAAGAAATCTCGGTGACAAAGTAGCTGTGCAAACGGCGGCCTATAGTGTCATGGGGTCCAGGTGGCGAAGCCCCGCATAAGTTTGGTTCATCGCCCTACAGGGGCCCAAGACCAACATTTTGGGGGTGACGAAGTGCTGTTTCGGACCTGCCTAGGGTCACCATATTCTGGAATCCACAAAGGAGGACACTTTTTACAAAGACTCCGGACTAGAAATTTTCTTATTCTTAAATTTGTACTGGAAATCTTGTTATGTTGACTAAAAAATGTTCATCTTTCCAGCTCGAGTCCCGAATTACCCACTTTTTAACGATGCTGCTGTGGTGTTGACATCGGAGGACATTTTCAATTTCCTGAAAATGAGATTACCTCCTGGGACCTTTGATAACCCTTATGTAACCAGACCCTTGTTTAAATTGTTTTCTAAATGTTTGTTCAGCCACTATAACCTACTGATGAAAATAAATTGAAGTCCCATCTCCACTCTCAAATAAAACGGACTATATACAATTATTGTACGATAATCTTTCATCTCAAAATGAATCCACGACGATGCATCTATGTTTCAAAATGATACCACCAGCAGTGATCAGACTGACAAATACTTCACCTATTCATAACATGCTGGATATGTTGTTCATTGATATACCTAGGATCCGCATGGTACAACTGCTGATATATTAAATGTCGCGGATTACATATTGTATTCGAAAGTTGACAGTATGCTCAATTGCTCACGCTACACGGTTTTTCTAAACATATTTTGAAAATTTGAACATATAACTAAAAACTATACCTGTACCGGATTGAAAATAACCCAATTTTGTTTGCAATGCAACCTTATAGCCATAACAGTTTCAGTTGTTCAACAATATATTTTTCATTCTTTTGAAGAGAAGTATGTTTAAAATGAATCTGTTCTCTGGAAAATACAACACTGAACCTAACAGAGACATGCGGATGGACCAGTCCGATCCCGCTGAGGGCACATCTGTGAGAAACAGTCACTTTCAACGTCGCCCAATCAATGGGTCACCCGTTCGCACTGATGCGCCACTGAATACCGATTCGCGGCCTCACGCAAAATCAGAAATACCAAAATGGAAGCGATACCCTGGAGTTGCAATTCTCACGTTAATCAAAGTACTCATCTACATCGACAGATACACCGTCGCTGGCGTATTGATTGGAATCAGACACAATTTTGAAATCACTAATGCTCAAGCTGGCCTCCTTCAGACTGTATACGTCATCAGTGACATGCTGGCAGCCCCAATGTTCGGCTACCTGGGCGACAGGTGGAACCGTATATGGATTATAGCCGGAGCAATCATAATCTCGTCGGGACTGACCCTACTTTCGTCGTTTATTCAGAATCCTGATTATTTCCAGCTATTCCTATTGACAAGAGCTCTTGTTAGCGTCGGAGACGCTTGTTGCGCCACAATCGCGCCTACGTTGATTGCGGACATGTTCTACGGGCCGATAAGAACAAAGATGCTGACCGTATTCTATTTTGCCATCCCTGTCGGTAGTGGTTTGGGCTTCATTATCGGTGCCGGGATTGCGAAAGCACTAGGAGGCTGGGAATGGGCATTTCGAGTCACTCCAATGTTTGGATTGATTAGCGTTTCGCTGCTAATACTTGTGTGTCCAAATCCGGTACGTGGCGCAAGTGAAAAGTCTGGTGCAAGTGTTGGAATTCGACATTCGTACTGCAACGATCTTCGGTACCTTACTAAAAATAGGTCATTCATTTGGGTCACTCTTGGGTACACCTTCTCGGCGTTTGTGATTGGATCGCTCTCTCTGTGGGGTCCTACATACATTGCAAATTCACAATTTGTCATGAATGCTCTGCCAGCATGTCAAGGCGATGTGTGCGACAATGCGACTATCAATTTTATCTTTGGAGTCGTGATTTGCGTAGCTGGGTTTTCTGGTGTTATAATCATGGCGGAATTGGTACGGCGGTGGAGGCTCAGTGGCAAACTTAACGCTGATGCTCTTGTGTGTGCGATTAGTTCGATGGTGGCATCGCCATTGTTATTTATCGCAATTGAGAGTGTTAAATCTCAGTTGATTGTGGCGTGGCTTTCAATATTTTTTTCCGAGTTGTTACTGTGTGGGACACTAACCATGATTAGCGACATGACGCTGTATGTAACACAGCCCAATAGAAGGTCGACAGCAAATGGAGCTCAACTTCTAATTGGGCATTTGTTTGGAGATGCTGGGAGTCCCTATATTATTGGGGTGATATCTGATGCCCTTGCATCAAGCATGCCGGATACTTACATGGCCAAGTATACGTCTATGAAAAGATCAATGTATATGACAATATTTGTTTGTCTAATTGGAGCGGTATCATATTTTATAGCATCTTTTTATATTGTTAAAGATAAAAAGAAGGTCGATGATTTTTTGAAGAATCTTGAATCAACTAAGGACGGTGCTGATTCGAAGTCTTCGAAGAATGGATTTATGAACTCGCAGAATTGCTGAAATCCGAAATAGTAAGATTCCAACTGATGAGATTTGACACCTAAAGGGTAGTATACTTGAATTGGAGGAGCATTGTATCAAAGTCTAAAATTGTGAAATACAGTGCTGTTTATTTTGTGCGAATAATATTGTTCTGTGCCCAATGCCCAACGATCAATCGCCGTGACAGATCAATGATTATAAAACATGGGACATTCATATAGGGCGAATCAATGAGTTAAAAACTGTCATTTTGTATCAAGCATTGCGCACATCGCTACCTACGGGATGTTGGTCATCACTACGCATAACGATGTCCGGCCGACGTCATGATTGCAATAGGCCTATTCGTTTCGTAAAAGGTACTGTATCGCGCAATAGCAGAGACAGCTCGTGGATAATATCAATGGGGGTGTTGGACGATGTTGACATGCAAAAGTTAATTCGAAAATGAACAGTGAACACGGTATTATTCAACGTTTTAATACGAACTACATATGGACGTGTCTTGGAGTTACCGATATGTAGTTTACGTATCAAACGCTACGTTCCAGTTGTCGCCCACCAGTGGGCTACTCCTTACAACGTTTTGTGACCTACACAATATTGGCTTCACTAAATACCAGACTCTACAACCCCATGGTATACGCCGTGAAGAAGTAGTGCGGACAAAGACAGATATCCCGTATGGATAACATCATAGGGCATTGTCATCCAACACAGATTGTAGGACAGTGGTTCCCAGTCGAGGCATCGCGGCACCCTGGGGTGTCATTTGGAATGCTCAAAAGTGCCGCGAGAGGATGAGGTAGGACAAGATTGCAGTCATCTATAGTTTGCTTAGCTTGAATCCGTTAGCTGTGCACAGCACCGTAACTGCCGCACCCCAAACCCCCCAATTGGGGGGGGCCCGAGCTCGAAGGGGGCCCAAAATTATTTCGTGAATTAGCATAAATCATAAAGTATTTTTTGAAAATTCATGCCAATTTTTCAAATTTTTTTCGCGCTGGGCGCGAATTCAAGAAGCCATTTATCTTTATTATTGGGTGTTAGGCCATTACCCCGCTACGACCCACCAAGACCTACAATCAAGTTTTAGGCCATATAACATGCGACTCCAAGAAGTGTGCCAGAACGATCGGCAGTGAGAAAACCTTGGCCGAAAAGGTCTATGCCCTTATGCTGACCGAAGACGGCGTTCTATATATAAAATACACATAGGTTTAATTGTACATATGCGCCTAAATGGCTGACGCCGAATGTTCCTGTCTTTGCAATCTGAACCTCACAAGACAAATACCATCCCGATGGGAAAAAATGTATGCCAGTGAAGAAATACCAATTTGAAGTCGTGTGCGTCTTTTAGTTTAGAAGCCTACGTTTGGGCCAGTGGTTCCCAACGTGGGCGATATCGCCCCCCAGGGGGCGATTTGTCGGTTCAGGGGGGCAAAAACGGACGAAGGGGGCGATGGCGCGTTTAAATGGCTATATTGGCGTCCATGACAGTAATTGCCGCACTCAAACCCTTAATTGGGATGGGGGGCCCACAATTTTTTTCGTGAATTAACATTAATTATAGAGTATTATTTTGGAAATTTAGGCAACTTTTTCAAAAAATTTTTGCGCTGCGCGCCATTTCGTGGTGTCTTATTTCTCACTTATTGGATACCCTTCCCCCAAGAAATAATACGCATGAGTTATAGAAATGGGCATCTCGGCGTCAGCCATTATCACACTATGACACACCAAGACCTATGAAGTTTCAGGCCATGTAACATGCGACTCCGAGAAGTGTGCCAGAACGAGAAAACCTTGGCGGAAAAGGACTACGTTTATGCTGACCGACTTCGATATATATACGATATATATATATATTTAATTGTCTATAGGCGCCTAAATGGCTGGCGCCAAATGTTCCTGTCCAGGTAATCAGAACCCCACATAACAAATGCCATCTCGCAGAGAAAAATTAATTGCCGGTGCAGAAGTACCAATTTGAAATCGTGTGCGTCTTTTAGTTTAGTACGTATGGGCGATTTGAATATCTTATTTTGACATAGCAGACAGGCCACGAAATGCCATTACGTAACGAAGTCATTTTACCCACGGGTCCGTCCGAATATGTTCAATTATTATTTATGGGCCCTAAATTTTCCTAGACACCTCACTCGGCTTTACCGGTAAATCTGATTACATGAGCAGAGAGAGGATAAAAATTGACAGCAATATATATGCAATTCCCGATCATATTGACCAATTCAATCATGAATGATAGAAATTTTCCGCGCTTGGCGCGAATTACCTAAAGAAGCCAACAATTTTTGCTGAGAAGTAGCGGTAAAGAGGTATCGGGGGAGTTTGGTCAGAGGGGTGCAGAGGTTTGCTTTATCGCCCTATGGGGGGTGACAAGACCAACGTATTGGGGGGGGGGCTGACGAAGTGCTGTTACGGTCCTGTTGGGATGAAGTCGGAGAAATCACCTTTTTTGTGAGTCAACTCACCAAAATTTAGCTGTAAAAGTGTAATTTCGAGGTCGAGCCGAAAAGTTGACCTTTTTTCCTAGCCAACTCGCCGGTGATTTCAGTCTGTATGCCCATTTTTCGGTTCCCAATATTTGGGGAGGCGATGATCGCTGTGGAGTTTGAAAAGGGGGCGATGAGTCGAAAAAGGTTGGGAACCACTGGTTTGGGCGATTCTATATGTTTTGATATAGCAGACTGGAAGTCATGAAATAACATCATGTAACGAAGTCATACCAACGGGTCCGCCCGCCAGAAGATGTTTAATTTTTATTTACGGGCCACCCCGTTTTCAAGACACTTCACTCAGCTCTACCGGTAAATCTAATTACGTGAGTAGAGAGGAAAATAAATTGATAGCATAATGTATATGCAATCGCCTATCTGATTGACCGATTTTATCATAAATTATCGAAAATTTTCGCGCTTCGCGCTGGCTCACAATACAGTAC
>ATSW01055370.1:0-11907 GCA_000444245.1 Botryllus schlosseri | reverse complement strand
AAGTAAAACTTTTAAGGTTGTCATGGTGCATGCTCGTTTAGTGTTGATTTTTTATGCTGCAAGCGCCATGCATAGAGTGACCCGCAGTTGAAATGCAATAAACTTGAACCAAAGATCTTATAATCAAGTGCAAATTACAATTTACCAAAAAGGTTCACAGTGCAGAACCTACCAAGGTTCTGTTGTGAACGCGAACCTCTAAATTTCCGAGGTTCACACACAGAACACGAACGTGAACCTCACGTTCACACCATCCCTACTAAATACCTGGAAACTTCATCCGTAAACGAAAATGCTGCATTTCGCCTATTTCATGACAGGTAGACGGTAATTTTTGGTATAGTAAATTATGCTTTCGCACCAATTCCAATAGGTGAACACAAAACAAACACTCCAACTATATTCCAGCAGGGCCGACGAGGGTTCTGTTTCGTGTACCATCCCCAGGGGGCGCAACAGCGCACACTATACCCCTCAGATAGATCTCTATGAGTACTGGAGTATTGGACTCGTCTCTACCTATTGGCATGTGTGTGCGTGAGCAAACTTTGGTACTATAAAGTGTTGAATTTCGGATTTTCACCGTACAGTCTGGCGAAGATTTCGTTAATTTACCGGTAGTTCAGTGTTCACGCATGACATACCATGGACAACAAGCAACGCTAGCCCGCTAAAACTATAGTTGCGGCCGATCATGCAGCCATTTCCTGCTTTTCAATATCACAGATGGAAATTTGGTTAATACACATATTGTTTACCGTGTATTTACGGTGCACGGCAAACAACACTAGGCTTCTTGGTTATATGCCTAGTGTCGACAGACCAAGCCGCAATTTCTACCTTTTCATTACCAGTTCAGTAAATTAAACACAATGAGCTTCTGCTGCCTGACCGAACTACAAAAAGAAGAGCGTAGAATCAACGCGAGAATCGAAAAGCAACTGAGACGGGCAAAGAACGAGGCAAGAAAGGAGTTGAAGCTTCTTCTTCTAGGCGCTGGAGAGAGTGGTAAGAGCACATTTGTAAAGCAGATGCGCATCATTCACGGACACGGCTACAGCGACCGCGACCGAGAAGGCTTCAAACAGCTGGTTCACGAGAACGTTCTGACATCCATTCAGAATTTGATAAGAGCCATGGGCACTCTAAACATAGAATACGCCAACGAAGACAATATCGTACATTCCGAGGTTTTACTAGAAGTCGAACACAGTACCGTGCGCACCGACGAGCAATTTGCAGAGTTTGTGGACGCATTAAAATCGCTGTGGCAAGACGAAGGCGTCCGTCAATGTTACGATAGGCGGCGCGAATATCAACTGTCAGATTCCACGTCGTATTATATGAACGATCTCGACCGGATAAGGCAACTTGGCTACCTGCCAACGGAACAGGACATCTTACGCGTGCGGGTACCGACCACCGGTATACAGGAGTACACGTTCAAGCTGAACGCGATTACGTTTCGCATGATGGACGTCGGCGGTCAAAGGTCGGAAAGGCGCAAGTGGATTCATTGCTTCGAAGGGGTGACTTCAATACTGTTCTTAGTAGCGTTGAGCGAGTACGACCAAGTCCTCGTTGAAGCGCAACACGATAATAGAATGGAAGAGAGCATTGCGCTATTCAGGACAATACTGCAATACGATTTCTTTAAACAGTCTTCCATGATTTTATTTTTGAACAAGCGAGATTTGTTCGAGGAAAAGATCAAGGTGTCGAATCTGGCCGACTATTTTCCCGATTACGAAGGTGAACAGCACGACGCGGATCAAGCAAAGTATTTTATTCTGAGCAAGTTTCAGCAGTTACGAACCGAGGCGGATCGGTCCATATACCACCATTTTACCTGTGCCACGGACACATCAAACATCCGAGTCGTTTTTCGAGCCGTGAAGGACACTATTCTGCAGAACAACCTGGACGAATATAATCTGGGGAACGCCTAATTGTTATAGTGCGTGAACATGTCTGCATTTGGGAATGCACGCATGCGTGTAACGCAGAAGAGAGACTTGTGTGATGGCATGCGGAGCGACTGCGCATGCGGATGTTTTAGTCGTCGGTTCGACGTTGCGTTGCAAATGTAATCCGAAATTGTCAACAATCTCGCCTCTTTTCTCCGAATCTTGGCGTGCGTTACACACAACCGTGTAACAATCCGCCTTCCTAGATGGAAGGTTGCTCGAATGCCATGCCCAAGTACCGCAACTAGGGTTACATTTAAAACAAAAGTCATTTTAAAACAAACATGTTTAAAACATGGCCCCGGTTTAAAGCATGATCTTTAGCCATGACGCCACGAATTGTCCGTGTATGACAGGGGCCGGAAGCGTTTTTCGTCAGAGGTTATGACGTCACAATGACTTGACATTGACAATTGAAAAGATAGGGTAAATATGGCTCCTTTGACGAAAAAGGCTTCCTACCCCTGTCATAAACGGACAATGAATATCCTTCACCAGCGGACTACATCGTTATGCGGCATTTTACGGTCGGCGGTCATCATCGTCAGAACGTCCATTCCGTACCAATGATCTCTATATCAACGTGCTATAACAGCTGAACCGACGACGATTTCGAGGGTTCTAACCATTCCATTATGAGCACGTCGACTATATAATGGTTGCAACCCGCCCGTAGGCTCATATTACATGTTTTGTCGAAAGTATTCACACAGTCATGGCTTAATTATACATGTTTTAAACCAGGTGTTTTAAAAACAATTTGTTTTGAATGCAACCATAACCGCAACAATCACGATATACAAATCACAGGCATGTAACTATGATAAGCGATTGTAGCTGTTGTAATGATTGGAAGTTCTGGGTGCGTTTTGAAAGTAGCTACTGATGAATTTTGGACCAGTCATCCCGCTGTTATATATTGGGTAAAGGCAAACGGTTTTCTGTCGATTTAATTCAAGCTGGAATATTTTGCAATGGGTACTAACAACTGTTGTAGGTTAATAACTATAGACAATAGACATGTTTGGACTTAGGAATTATATCTCTTGACTTGTCTTGTCTGATTGGAACATTTTCAGCTCTCTCTCGAAAACCGTTACGAAACTAGCTCTCTAACGGATTCCCATTTCACCCATATGTGGCAACATCGTAAACTTAGCCGCGTTGATTACTGCTGCGCCATGACTCTCCACGCACTATCGCGTCATGTCATGGGAATACTGTTATTTCAGCGGAAGTTGGTAGCTATCAACCTAAACCCGATCGAATTTTGTAACAAAAGCTCCCATACAGTACCGCATTGCTAGCTTTATGGAAGCACTTGAGGGTATAGTGATGTGCTATGTGTTCGTTATTGAAGAAGTGACGTTGGCATCGAACTCTTCACATGCAAGCTTCGATCTGATTAAATAGTTAATGGCGAGTTTGTTTCCTAACATCGCATCGCGATCAATCGCAAAGCACGCCTTTTGTTATTATGTATTGAGAGACTCGATATGCAACTAGCAGTAGTTATATACGCTGTTTGGTTAATTAGTTATTTTGTAGCTGAATTGACCAATCTTAACTTTTCTGCGCAAGTACATGTCACTGTTACGAACGAATGCAGAATATTATTGATTCAATCCCTATGTACATTGTCGATATAGCAGATAGGCAGCAATGGTCATTGGCCTTTTGACTGTATGCTAAAATCGAGCTAGCACTAGCTTTTGTCGGGCTTATGCTTGGTATAGGAACGCGCTCCACGAATCAACGGACTGTTATCTGATGTTTATTTCGGTAAAGACATGATTACTTCTTGAAAATTGCGTTTGTTAACTTACGTAATGTGCACAACTAGTTTTTCTGTGCAGCTATGATTGTTTTAAGCTATCAATTCACATTCATGTATCGCATTTGTTGTCTGTAAAATGTTAAAAGATATATTTATAACAGCCAAGTACGCACTATATTTACTTCATTAACGTAGTATCTCAGCAAGTTGTTCCGATATTTATTTTTCCGTGGGACAGTTGATTCACTTACGATTTCTTATACTAAAAGACTGAATTTATTTCGATAACGGTAAGGTAACGCATCACTTGTCCGTAGACTTAATCCGTTCTTTTTTTTCCTTGTTCTAAACTTATGTTGAAATTGTCATTTCAATAATGGACTAATGTGAAATGTACTGAAGCATTGCTTTCGTCAACTTGCTCAAGAGTATTTTACATAACTGTGAATAGAGCCGGTCCAGCCGGAAAATACATATATAGCATTGCTCTGGTACCCAAGTGTTGATTTTCGTCACCCGCTACTTACGCAAGAGGTCCTTTTTCGAATCAGACCGTTTTACTTCTTCATCCACAATTTTCGAAGACATCACTCACTAGATTCGAAGTTTATTAGTCAAATATATAGAATTCTTCGGATGGATTTTCATCTTTTCGTCGGTGAAATCGCCTTGTGATACAAAGTCCGGTTATCACAAATATCGCTTTCGAAATTGATTTTTATTTTAGATTGTAAAATATAAAACCGTATTATGGCTCTTCTGCATTAGTGACGGATATGCATTGTAAAATTTTGAAATATGTCATTGGTCGTGGATTGATAAATCTCTGCAAAGCTAGGGTTACCATACGTCCTCTTTTAAGAGCATTTGTCCTCTTTTTTGACTTTTTTGAAAGTGTCCTCGGAGAACGCCCTTTTGTCCTCTTTTTTGAGAATCTTGGTCATATTTATAGCAAAATTCGACTGAGATGCCGTAAATTAGCACCGAAGTGACGCTCCGGCGGGTATTTCGGGAGTCGAGTTGAGAGTTGACCTTTTTTTAGTCTACCACCCGACAACGTGAATGAAAAAACTGTAGTTTGGGCACCGAGCGATAAGGTTGACTTTTTGTTTAGTCAACCGACCGCAAAACAGGAAATACTTATCATTTTTTGAGAATTCTACTCCGGATTTGCAAGTCTGAAAATCCTGAACTGAAAATCCTGAAAAATGTCCTCTTTTTAGCTTTCCAAAATAGGGTAACCCTAACAAAGCATCGTCGCCAAATACTTTTTCAGCTACTCGGGAATTTGTCAACTTTCTTTTCCCTACTTTGCCCCTCTGCCTTTAGAAGAACTTATTTCTCCACTAGGAGTCGAGTATCACCTACTTTCAATTCGCTACTGTGTCGTAGCAGTGATTCATTCATTCGGCCATTTCAGAGTAGAACCAAAGCATTATTAGACTCTTAACCAGGACACCGGCAAGCCAAATCGGAGGTATTTCGATAAATCCAAGTATACCTAAAACTCTGCTTTGGGCCTAAACATTTTCATGAATGCAATCTCTAGTCCAGTGGTTCTCCGAATATTATGCTATTTTCACTAATAAATGTGATGCAAATTTATTAAAATGTTATTTTGTGGTTTAGAAATTACAACCTCGAACAAGTGAGTAGCTACGCTTCAATAACTGCTGGGTGAGAAGTAGTGTGAAAGGCGTCAAAATTATCAACACTTAATTATACGTAGAGCAAATATCCAAAATTTTGAGTACGCAAAGACATTGTATGCTGATCACGTCCATATGCGTCTTTATTGCATGGTACACGGCAGACATGGGGCTAATACTGAATCAATATAATCGATTGCGATTACGATTTCTTCTGAATAGCGCGATTGCGATTACAGAAAAATTACCGAACTATAGTCGATTACAATTATGGTTACATGAAAAGTTACCATGATTACTGATGGTTACGTTTATTTTGCTTCCTTCGAAGACAATACAACGATTGCGATGTGATTGTCTAATTATGGATTGTTTTTTGAAATATTTTTCGTGATTTACTTGTTACGTCACAATAAACCCTTTGCCAAACTTAATAACGTGCTGTTTCTTTACCCCAACGATTCTAATTCCAGCTAAAACCCACGCTATTATACTGTATAAGCGGATCGCTGACGGTAGATTTAAATTCTGAGTAAAAATTGCGAGATATCGATTCTGTTTCAAGTAGGAGAATGAGATAAAATGTACATGAAATTCTCACAAAACAAATAATGCTTCTCGAAGTTGAACGAACATAGGATGATTTAAATATCAAATCATTATTCAAGAACGGTTTCTGATATAATCCAATACATATCAGCGATGTTCAGTGTTGTTGTTGTCTTTTATTGAAAGAAAATTTTGGCGCTTATCACCCGTTGGTCCTTTGCACCACGGTCAATAATTGGGTAAGAAATTGCAGTGATGTCATTCTTAACTGTCGCTCGAAGTTCTCGTATTGTGATATTTGAACATTGTCGGTATGCGTGAGCTGCGTTATACGAGAAGCGTAATTCGTTGTGTTGAAACTTCGTGTTCATGATGTGCTATCTCCTATATGGACCAACTTGAAGTGGGCGGCAATCGTTTACGCCGTTTAAAATGTATAAGAGCTAGTACCATATCAGCATGGGTAGCAACTAGAACGAAAATTAGTGGGGGGTAACAAGTCTTCAGCGATTAAGTAGCGCGATGGATACAGTATGACGTAGCTGGGATATGACGTCACAATTGTTATAATGTTGTTCTATGATGCTGCAGTCTCATCTCAAACGAAAATCGTTATATTATCTTCGCTCAAGTTCAAGGAAGAAATAAATGTAGTCGTGAATATCCGTGATTACTTTTCTATGTAATCGTAATCGATTACATTTATGCAGTATTGCCCCATGTCTGCTTATCGCATGAATATTTTTGAAAAGTTTTATCACTTCACTTCAGCTATTCGCGATTGTTATGGCCGATATCGATTTGGATTGATAAGTCATTGTAATCACTTATGGTACAGCTTGCACTGTTGAAAGGACCATATTATTCGGTCCGCAGTTCACGGTGTTGTATACGCCCTGCCGGATTGTCATAAAGGGTGACGCATCTCTGCCTTAGATCTTTTGTTTTGGAGCGCCGGTTCGCCGACTTTCCGGTGTAATGATTGCTTTGCTATTAGTCTTTAGTTAGAGAATGTTATAGCTGTGCTATTATGCTATATTGCAGCAAATAATACGTTCATATTGCCAAATTTACTCCACTCGAAGCTTTTCGACTGACTCTCTTATCAGGAGCGAACGTCAGTAAATGCTATAGCACAAAATAAAAACTATTTAAAAGTATTTGAACATTGATCTATGTTTTCAGCATTATATTACACCGTTGGTCTTCCTTTATTATTCGATAATATAGCATGTTTCAGGAAGTCACTTGTGTCATCACAAAACATCATTTGTGCTGAACCACCTGTTATCAGCGAATCGTTAGCATCAGTTTGAAAGCTGTTAACATTAGAAAGAATCGTGATTTCACTTGTGTACTGCAAAATAACGTAGACAAACTGAAATTTGAGCAGAGTTGTTTACATGAAAAAATGCCATTGCTAAGTAAAGTATACTAGGACTAAGTGCAATGATTCGAGCACTCACTGAAGACCGAATCGAGCACTTATAATAGCCATTATTTGAGTCGAGCATACGTATAGATAGAGGGTATTTTTCAATTACCGAAATCATACACCCCTTTCCACCAAGATCTACAATAGAAACTGTGATTATGGTTTGGATACTTTTACCCAGCATGGAATCCTTGCAATCTCAATTCATCTTATGATCGCATCCAAAACATGTAGCAAATGACCTCGCGCACTGCTGGAAATGACATATATTTGGAGTCGTGATCAACAAACGGATTTGACACCAGTATAATAAAACATCAGTATGGTCGGATTAATAGCAAATTATCTTCGATGTGGTGTGCAGACTTGGACATCTAGATAATTTCACTAAATAAGAGAGAAATGCAAGTAATCTAATTCTAATCTGATTTGTGAAATGTTTCTGTGCTCTAATTCTAATACTAATCTATTTTATTGTTTTCCTGAAAATGTCCCGTTGTCCGCGGCATTTTGCAGCGAGTTAACAAGAATATCCCTCTCGCGCAGAGAAATTCAAGTGCCAAGCCGCCATTGCATTACCTACACTATAGAATGTAAAGATGGAATGGCAACGCCCGATTTTGCAGTTTCGTTCCGGTTCGCTGAAGTTGTAATCCAGAATTGTTTTGCGTAAGCGACTATAGGATTTTTGGCAATACAAAAGTGATCTTCCAGAGCGCAGAATTTACTGAATCTGGTCTTGATCGAAAGCTACGGTCACACTGATTCCAAAAGTATGAATTAACATATGGTCAGGGTCCATACATTGATGAAAAATCACCTTCAACATCTGAAATGTGCATTGTTCAGAACGATTGGCTTATCGCGACATAATGACCAAAACAATGACCCGTTGCGGCTCTCCGATTGTTCGGACAATGCCAACATTACAGATTTGGTGTGTGGATTCTACCTGTCACAGTGCCTGATCATATTTTTATTTATATTTTCGGAATCGGTGCGACAGTAGCTTTCGATCAAAACCAGATTCAGTAATTTCTACGTTCTGGATGATCACATTTGGATTGCCAGAAATCCTACAGTCGCTTACGCAAAACAAGTCTGGATTCCAGCTTCAGCGAAGCGGAACGAACCTGCAAAATCAGTCGTTGCCATTCCATGTTTACATTCTATACTTACACAGTACAATCCGTACATTCGTATAATCAAAGTAGGTATTGTGACGACTAACAGCCATGCGTTAGTACAGCGCCGAACCGGTTTCAGCTAGTGCGGAATAGCGTTGTTGGGCGCGTGCGAATAGCTTATTCTGAAAGAGAAACAATAATAATTTGAAACTGAAATTAATTTCAGCATTTCAGAATGCTTTACTTCGCGTTCTTCCAAAATCACAAATCATGTGACCCTCGTCTTTGTGACCCGGCCGTGGTGAGTGCAAAACGAGCCAATATTGGTGCGCAGACGTTAACCATTCTCATGATTAACGCACTGGGATTTGATATGAGCTGAAGTTGAATTTTGCTCTATTCATTTCTCATGCACAATTCCATTCAATATATAAGTTTTTGCGAATTAGGTAATTTTAATTCTAATATTATTTCGGAAAAACTGTGTAGCTTTAATTCTAATCTAATTTGATAAAGCTGGAAATTTTCTAGTTTCTAAGTCTGGTGGTGTGCCACTTGCAATATATTGTCAGCGGTAGCATTTATTAACCATACACATAAAGCATGCCCTTATCGTGTGACGAGACTCGACTCAGAGGCTAGCACGAGATTCGGTATTCACTAATAAATTCTGCACATCCCTACCAACTGCCTGGAATCCAGTGCAAGCGACACTAGGCTTGTAGGTCTTGTAGCGATCGACCAGGCCACCTAGCAGTAATTTTCTACTTGATCATTGTCACAGTTTCATCGGTATCTATATTGCTATGCTTGATTAAACACGATGAGCTTCTGCTTGCTGTCGGAAAAAGAGAAAGAAGAGCGGAAAATCAACGCAAAGATCGAAAAGGAGCTGCGGCGCGATAAGAACGAAGCGCGGGCAGAGTTGAAACTTCTCCTGCTGGGCACGGGAGAGAGCGGCAAAAGCACGTTCGTGAAGCAGATGCGCATCATCCACGGCAAAGGTTACAGCGACAAAGATAAGGAAAGCTTCAAAGTATTGGTGTACGAAAACATTATAACATCCATACAAAATTTGATACGAGCCATGTCTACCCTAAACATCGACTACGCCAACGATGACAACGTCGTGCACGCCGAGATATTACTTGAAGTGGATAATACCACCGTGCGAACCTATGAGCAGTTCGTTGAGTTTGTGAACGCTATAAAATCGCTGTGGCAAGACGAAGGTGTGCGACAATGTTACGACAGACGGCGCGAATATCAACTGTCGGACTCCACGTCGTATTACATGAGCGATATCGACCGGATAAAGCAACCAAACTACCTGCCCACGCAACAGGACATCTTACGCGCGCGCGTGCCGACTACCGGTATACAGGAGTACACTTTTAAGCTTAGCACGATTTCGTTCCGGATGATGGACGTTGGCGGTCAAAGGTCGGAAAGGAGAAAGTGGATTCATTGCTTCGAATGCGTCACTTCCATTCTGTTCTTAGTAGCGTTGAGCGAATACGACCAAGTCCTCGTCGAGGCGCAACACGATAATAGAATGGACGAAAGCATCGCACTCTTCAAAACAATATTAAATTACGATTTTTTTAAAGACTCTTCCATGATTTTGTTTTTGAATAAAAAAGATTTGTTCGAAGAAAAGATCAAGGTATCACACCTTGCGGACTATTTTCCCGATTACGAGGGCGCACGGGGAGACGCGAAGCAAGCCTCGAGTTTTATTCTGCAGAAGTTTCTGCAGTTGAGAGCCGACGCGGGACGGGTGATATACCATCATATTACGTGTGCCACGGACACTGAAACAATGCGAGTCGTCTTTGACGCCGTGAAGGATACTATTTTGCAGAACAACTTGGATGAATATCATCTGTGAAATTCGTAACTCAGTTCTAGCATATACGGAAATGTGAGCATTTTAGAATGCATGCTTGGGTTTAATGCAAAGCGACTTTGTGGGATGGAATGCGAAGCGTCTGTGTATGCATGATTTATCGACAGTTCGATATTGGTTGCAAATGTAAATCGAAATCGTAGACAATCTCGGCTCTTTGCTCAAAATCTGGAAGAGTACATGAACACACAACGGTGCTTACTCCCAGCATCCTAAAATGCAAGGTCGTTTGAATGTCATGTAGTTATTCGGAACTACCAGAACAACTGAATAGGCTTGTAACTATAGATGTGTTGCGATTATATCCGAAGCAATGATCGAAAATTATTGTTCAATATCAAAGTTTCTATTGGGAATTTAGGACTATTTATGCCCGTTGATATATCAGAGCTTACAGCCGATGTTATTCAGTCTACAATATTTTACAACGTGTTGATTACTGTTCTGCAATGTGTCGCAATGCAATGTCGGGTCATAGGAGCTCTTTTTTTTTCAACGGATGTTGCTAGCAGTCAACGTAACTCGATAGAATTTTGAGCTCCGAGAAAGCCCCAACTCAATATTAGATTTATGAAAGCACTTATCGATGAATAGCTTTGGCGTTAGACTCATGAATTTTTTTTCTGTCGGTACCATCCGTCATAGGAGTTCGTTTTTTTTCAGCGGATGTTGGTTGCAATCAACACAAACTCAATCGAATTTTGTAAAGGAAGCTCCGACTAAGTATTAGATTTGTAAAAGCACTTAGCAATGAAATGCTGCGCCGTGTTCGGTATTGAACAAATAGCGTTGTCGTCAGACTGACCACAAATGTTTCTGTCGGTACCATCCAATAGTTCAGCGGTTCCCAGCCGGGGGGGAATTACCCCCTTGGGGGGAATTTTGAAATTTTTAGGGGGAATCTGGCTTTGGTGTTGTATCGGAAGATACACCGGCTTCACAAGGCTTATAGATTTTTATGGTATAGCACCGTTAATTACAAATTATTTCTTTACAATTGTACGTTCCTTAGGCGGATTTTAAGCTAGGTGTATGTTTAAATGTCTTCCGTAGATATTACACCCCCTGATAAGGTAAGACTCGCGGGATGATCTCGTTGGGCCCGCGACAGCGTCCCGACCAAAGTGCTACTAAGCAAGAAAAAGTCAAGCCGAATTCAGCACAAGGCCCCTGGAGAAATTGTTTAACCTTTTAAGCCAACATCTGAGCTAACGTGAGAAACAAACCAAATTAATCGATGCAACAATAGGCCATAGCAACCGGACTTGGTGATTTATCTTTCGTCAGCGGCTACCCGACCGGTAAAAAACAGGTCAAATTTAACTGTAGTACGGTCCCCATTCGACATAAATCGGACATCGTTTGGCTATTAATTGTTCAGCCAACAAGTGGTTGCGCGTTAAAAAGCACCTTTTTTACTCACAGGCAACTATATCATAGGGGGAAAATTTCAGCTCAAATGTCGGCCAAGGGGGCCACGAGACGAAAAAGGTT
>ATSW01055368.1:0-23054 GCA_000444245.1 Botryllus schlosseri | reverse complement strand
TCGGCTCTGCCATGTTTCTATGTGTCGGAGGTTTATCTGGGCTCCTCATCACCGAACCCGCTGTAACACAGCTCATTGAAAAAGCTCAGACAAAGAGAGAGCCGGAATCATGAAAGGAGGCAGCAAATGAGCCGAAAAAAGACTCAAGTTCATGAAGACATGCCATTATGAAATTTATGAAATTTACTGTGTGGGCGCAAATAACCACGATGTTGCAAGCGCCATAAAAAGAAAAAAAAATGAACATCGTTTCTATAGACAACCTAACACTTTCATGGAGTGAACAGAAAATTTGAACAGAAAATTTTCAAATTTTTTGTTATTTATTCTTATATAAAATCTGGAAACTTTCTTCTTTTGTAACAATGCGGCTACTGGTTGGAATTGAACCAAATTTGGTGTGTAGGCTTGAATTAGGTAATCTAACAATTTTATCAAGTAGCCAGTACAATTTGAGAAAAAAAGTCATTTTTGAAGAGCCCTACTGCACACCCCTACACTAGTTCATCCCAACGGTCTTTGTCCATGTTTTCCAGAAGAAAAAATAACATTCGGACAAATCTTATCATGAATTCAAGCCAAAGGTCGGCTGATTCTCATGATCAAACCATATTTTCTGCGTGTCTCGCTTATTGACTACAGTACCCAACACAGTGCACTTGGATATGTAAAAACTATGGCAGGATCTCTGCAATAAGTTCAACAAATATCAGTGTATGTCTGCAATTACACCAGCTTCTAAACCAGACTTTCGATTACGTAATAATTATAATGCGAAAGCGATAATTCACTACGGCTTGTGACGGCTACGATTAGTGGTGCGTCAAGTTGAACAATTTTTTATAAGAGAGAGAGAGAGAGAGAGTCTTTATTTTCATCCAACCAAAATACATAACACATGGCAGTGATGGTGGTACAGAAAATATGCATGCACAGTGTTCGGTATTAGATAGGAATGATCGATAAGACCGTGAAGGTCATCTAGTCTGATCACACCAGCATCAAACAGGTACACTTGACTCTAAGCAGTCTGGCTGTAAAAAATGTTACGGTAGTTAAAAAAAAAAATAGAAGAAAAATTAAACGATGGTAGCAAATGATCAATGAAGCAATGTCTGGGCGAGGTAGGGCAACAGTGTTAGTGTAAGGACAATAGGATATCAAGTAGGGCTTCCCAACTACAACAGTTAGTTACACGGCCCTTGCATTTCTATCAGGTTTATTTGAATTTTTCCACATCAGAAAAATGAACAATTTTTCGCGATTTTCATTCGCACCGTACGCACCACCTTCATCATTCGCACTGCAATTTTTTATTCGCACCCGTGCGAACCGTCACACAGGTTGAAAAGCACTGGTCTAGTGGTATACGCCGTAAATTTATATCAAATCAAAGTTGGTTCAGATCATGCATAGGTTACTTTTAGAACATGTAGCCTCCAGACATGGGGTAATCGCGATTAGTAATCGTAATCGATTACGACGATTACAGCATTTTCAAGTAATCGTAATCGCAATCGATTACATTCGAAAAAATTCCGAAGTAATCGTAATCGTAATCGACTACTTCCCATATTTAATCGATTTCTTTGTGAAAGAACGATTACTTTTTATTTGTACAAGGACTATGACATAAACTGAACAGTGAACATTCGTGAACAAGGTAGATATATTGTACCAGGTTCATGATAACACAAACGTCTGATTTTTAAATGCCATTGTTCATTACGTCAGAAGTAGCCTATTAGCTTCGTTAGTCATTGTGTAAGAAGTATCCACAGTAAATAGATATTCGATGAACGTCACGTACATTCGTGTGATTGTAAGAACACCCGCCGTGCTGTATATCAAGATATCAACCCGTTCCACACGCCAGTACCGCGGAGCAGGATAATTAATCACCACTCTACCAAGTGACTTGTGTATTGATGTTTGGTTATGCAAATGAAGTTTGACCGTTGCTGCTTGGAGAGCAGTAGGCCTATGTAGTACGTATGTACACCGGACGGAGATTTGAAATTTTGTACTCGGCAAATACAACATTACGGTTTCCAGCACAACGAAGCAATAAAAATCAACAGTTGCTGATATATATCACAACCGAGCCGTTTTTGCCGTTTCTCATAGCGGCAGCTTGCAGTACATTATCTGTATTAAGTTGAAGGATGAATTTTATGTTCCCTTCATCTTATTCTCATATGACTCTACTTGAAACATGCGCTAATCGTTATTTCATAATTCTTTACTCAACATTGGGACCTGCCGCCATAGCCATGGGCTTATATATCATGTTAGCGTGGGTTGTAGCTAGAATCAGGATCAAAACAGCTAGGCCTATTCGTCCCCCAGTCCAAACGTTAGTCTTTGGCCCTCACAGGGTGATAATTTCAAGTTGAAGACTGAATTTCGTCAATAACATTGGTAATCGCATAACATTATTATTAATTTTTATTCCTCTCTCTCTCTGCCCTCGATGGTCAGATTTACCTATAGAGCTAGGGGCACGTAATTCATAATTATAACGTCTGTTATCTTGTTATAATTACTTTAGTGTATGTTGTTAATTCGTGATTTCTGGTATGTTTATAATCAAAATATATTGTTGTATCCCTAACGTAGCAGACAGAAAGAAAAACTTTCGTGAGACGCACACACAAATTGTCATGTCTTTATTGCTCTGTGGGTGCCCGGGTGGCATTTGCATTGTGGGCTCGGATTGGAAGGACTGGACTATTAGTCACGTCCACCCAGCGCGGCTATTGACAATGGACACATACCCTTTCGGTCAAGGTCTTTCTTTAGTAGCACACTTCGTGAAGTCGCGTGTTGGTCGAAATTGCATTCGTCTTTTGGTGTGTCGTGGCGCGGTATTGACTGAACCTAAATGCCTGCAACACCAATGGGTGCGGGTTCGAGTCCGACCGAGGTCGACTTCCGAATTCCGATATCTAAGTGTTGGAGGTTTACCTAGGCTCCTCCTCGCCACATCATCCGCGTCAGCGGTGTCTTACAAAAAACCTAGAGGTGGCCCGTGCTATAAGTCGGCAGTTACGGAAAATAACAAGAATATCGGCCTGGTGTAAATGACCATAGTAGTCGACAAACACCATGAATACCCCAAAACAAACAAATAAATGCCTGTTGCTATTCACTAGGGTTGTATTTGAAACAAAAATAAATTTAAAGCGAGCATGTTTACAACATGCCCTTGTTTAAAACATGTTTTTTATTTTTTTTATTTTTTTTTCAAGCCTTGACGTCACCAATGTGGATCGACATTGTCAATTGAAAATATAGGGTAAATATAGCTCCTTTGACGAAATATCTGTACTATAACTGTTGAACCGACTATTTTGAGGGGCTCCAACCATCTCATATCGATGTACGTCGGCCAAATCGGGTGGTAATTGTTGAAAGCATTTACACAATTGTGGCATAATTTTACAACTTGAAAAAACACAATTTAGTTTTTTTTTAAGCCTTTTTGGTAAAACACTGTATAAAACAAGTTTTAAACAATGTGTTTTAAACAGCCATTTGTTTTAAATGCATGCCTACTATAAATTATGTATGCTTTTTTGTTGAGGGGGGGACGTATGCATTCCAAAATCAAGCTTATCTAAAGAGGATTTTCAAGTTAATAAAATGTTTCGAGAATACTCTATAATTTATGTTGGTTTACGAAATACTCTTGAGTCCCCTCCGAGCTCGCTCGCCAACCTATTGGGAAATTTGTGGTGCAGCAGTCATGGACCTGGCAAGAATGCAATTGGTTGGGTGCGATAAATCGTCCTCTATAAATATGGGCAATGGGTACATTATGACGTAACAAGCAAATGACGCATCTTTTTAAAAGGAAGTTTGTTATCTCATTAGGCCTTTTCAGCGCAATCCATATATTGTCTTCCAATATAACTTCTTAAATGCAAAATAAATGTAATCGTGAGTAATCGTGATTACTTTTCCAATGTAATCGTAATCGTAATCGACTACTTCCTGATTTTGCTGTAATCGTAATCGTAATCGTAATCGCGTCATTCGGAAGTAATCGTAATCGCAATCGATTACATTCATGAAGTAATCACCCCATGTCTGGTAGCCTCAGGGCAGGGGCGGGCAACATACGGCCCGCGGGACCCGCGACGGGATTTTGAGTGGCCCGCAGACAATTTCCGGTTATACATGACAATGTGGAGCTCGGGTTTACATATATTTGTCAGCAAGCATTTTCGACTATGGACATTAACAATCTGACTGAATTCACGTGAATTCTTTCCCAAAGGTGTCTTTGCCTGACATGCAGCCATAGTTCGATGAACTTGTTGGCAACTTTGATCGACCACAGATTTAGTCTCATTGACTTCAACAGCTATTGAAGTACATTACGTAATACATCCAATAAATACTGTCCTGGTCTCTATACTTTAAACTCAACGGTTACATAGGATATGATTTATTCCTTGTAAAAGTGCTGGTTAAACAGTATATGCGATTTATGTATCGATCCAGGAATCCGGCCCGCCAAGTACTTCATTTTCCCATATCCAGCAGACTGGAGAAGTTGCCCGCCCCTGCCTTAGGGTGTGAAAATGGGCGTGGCAAGAAAATTATCAAATCGATGAGATTGTGACGTCACTAAGTCTCGCACCAAAAGGACATAATAACACTACTAGTAATCACCCCATGTCTGGTGAATACAGTCATTTTTCGCTAACAGTGATAGCCAGATATAGGGTTGGGTGGTATGTAATAATGCTGCAATCTTGTAATCAAGAACTCAACTAGCAATTGAATATATCAAGTCCGGTGAAATGTTCGATCGATACCCCAATAATGGGGTTTCTGAATTGTGAAATAGGCTCGGCTGTCGTATACCACCTTTAGGGTGCGAACCCGCACTCTTTTCGTTAAGATTGTAGGGACGGTGTGTAGTTTGCGACATTTCACTTCTGACCGAATTATTTCGTTACTTACTTCACTCGTTGAATACCTTGCAGGTTGGCTTTATCATAAAGAATGATGACCGCCTCAGTTCTGTTATCGCTCATCTGCAACAATATTGATATAAATGTATGTTGGCGTGCTCTTGACGATATAGTACAAGCGAATATGTGAATATGTAACACCTCTGAAAGAGTGTTGTGTAGGGCGGCTATAAATACATGGGTGGAAAATAGGTTAACTTGTTGATGATGCCATCAGCACTTTCTGGTATCAAAATTTGCTTTCCCGCCCATCGCAATGGGCGAAAACGAATAAAACAAAACAATTCTTTATGGAGATTGTTGTTGTATGTGGTATTCATGGTGCTTTTCGACTACACTGGTCATTTACGCCAGGTTGATATTCTTTATTCTGACTTCATAGCTGCCGACTTGTAGCGACCAACTTCTAGGCTTCTATGAGACACCACTTACGCGGTCCACAGGGCGAGCGGGAGCCTAGATAAACCTTCGACACTCGGTCGAACTCGAAGCCGCAACCCACTATAGTGTTGTAACGGTGGATTGTACAAGTACACTATAACCTCAATTATTTTCCAAGGGGTAGCAGGCTCTCTTTACTTCTACCACAATTTTAAGCCTTCTAGGGGTGACACACGGAAATGGAACTCATTCCATCACGGGCATATATCTCCTGAAGAATTGGAAGATTGGACTTTTTCATCCGTTTGAATGGGCGTGATAGCATGAAAGTGAACCAGACAGTGCCGTGTACCTGATTTATAGCCTACTCTATGGTGCGGAACACACGGTTCTCATTACAGCAAGAATGTTAAACATATGGTGCGCGTGCCGCATCCGGCCCGACAGACGATTTAGTCCGGCACGTGTAGCAAATTTGAGCACAATTTTGATTAGTTCCCTTTTTATAATGCTTATTACAGTCCAATCATTTTTATCTTCTAGGTCCTGATTGTACATGATGTTATCTAAAGTTAAATTTTGAGTTTGAATGAGTCTTCTGAAATTTTGAATTTTTTTTTATGTGAACGGACATGATGGCATTATGTGCTTTATATTATCTTGTCTGATATGACCAAATTTACAGTTCATATTCACTCTGTACTGTATCCCTATGTCGAGTAGGCATAATCTTCTCTTATATTCACCAAAGAAGTACCCTCTCGTCGCAATTCTAACGTTTTTCACTCTTTCATTGTTCTTAATCACGTTTCAACTCCCGTTACTTGCTTGTTCATTTTCTAAAGTGATTGTGGCTGGAGATTCGTATTGTTTTTTTCAATTCTTCATAGATATTTTTGTGTGTAGCTTCTATCCATTGTCTTCAGTCCAATTCATTGATTGGACTGTGGGTAATATGTTATTCCATTCTTCAATGCATTATGTCTATGCGGCAAAGAATAGGAGCAGAGCCTCTTATTTATGTCCAGGATTTTACTTCCCAATTCATATATAAATTCAGTAGGTTATTTCATGTTCCTCATTATTTTGTACTTCTCTAATATACATGCCTTGATCTTGCTGGCGATACAAGGGATTTTATTTCCCTCATGATATCTTGCGATATCATTTGAGCGCGTTTTATTGGCTCTATTTTTTCTGGATACCAAAGGTATCGGAAAATTATGCTGTTGATATTCTTTAGCATTTGTTTTGGTACATTAACTACTCTTGTGTTATAAACAAGCTGTGATGTTATTAAGCTGTTTATAAAAGCAGCTTTGCCGTACCATGTCAGCTTTCTATTGCGGTACGCAAATGTCGTTTTTCTTACTTTCTCTACTCTTTTGTCCCACGTTTTCCTAATATAGTTTAATTGAATAGTATAGTATATAGTATATTAATATAGTATATAGCAGTGCTTTTCAACCTGTGTGACGGTTCGCACTAGTGCGAATGACTGAGGTGGTGCGAATGGTGGGAATGAAAATCCCGGATGAGTGCGAATGACGAAGGTGGTGCGAATGGTGCGAATGAAAATCCCGGATTAGTGCGAATGAAAATCGTGAATATTACCTGTTGATTTTTTTTGACCTGGAGGAATTCAAATAAACCTATTAGTAAATTCAAGGGCAGTGTCACTTTTGTTGTTGCGACGCAAATGTAATAACTTGTTAAACTTACGACGGACCACTAATCGCAGCTCTCACAAGCCGTAGTGAATTAATATTTTGGCAACATAATTATCACGTAACCAAGCCTGGTTTGGAAGCTTGTGTAGTGGCAGACATACAGTAGCCTATATAAGCCAGCCTGAGCCTGCGACAGGCTCGAAAAATGACGTCAAAATGACTTTTTGCTTTCTTTCGCTAAAAAATCATCATATTTTCGAAATAACTGTTCGATTAATGCGAGGCACTAGAATAGTAGTAAATACCATCATTACTGACTCACATTTGCAAGTTACTGTAACGCAAAGTTTTACCCCTCCAAGGCTTATTAAAGTATGGACCGCAAACTGTATAATTTTGGGTCGACACGGTGCCAGAGCTATCCGTCAATATGTATGTAATATTTGTTGAATTTATTGCAAAAATCCGGCGATGGTCTTTACAAATCTAAGATCATGGAGTTGGGTAGGCTACTGTAGCCAATAAGCGAGACACGCAGAAAGGTTTTATCATGAGAATTTATGATAAGATTTGTCCGACTGGTTTTTCTGGAAAACATGGTCGAAGGCCGCTGGGATGAAGGCCGCTGGGTGTAGGGTCTAGGGCAGTGGTTCTCAACCGGAGGTCCGCGAAGCAATATCAGGGGGACCTCTTAATTTGCAAAATGATTGCAATTTGTAATTTGTAATTTTTAAATTAGGGAAAGCAAGAAGCAGTTTTCCTCCCCAACTGCTAAAACCTCATTAATCACATCATCAGAATAATCGTCTGATATGAAATATCCTACAGTGCAACTTCATTTTCATTGCCAAATTGCCAATAACCTACTGATACAAACATATTGCTCTTTTGAGACGTTTTGTTGCGGTGTGTGGACAAATTAAAAATATGGAGATAGTAAGATCAATCAGGGTAACTTCGTAGTCAGTGTCATCAATTTAGTCGAGTCGTTTGAAATCGCAACTCCTGAAGTATTTTTCCGAATGAAGGGATTGAAACCTCGCCACGAAAGCCATTTTATCGTGGGATATACATAACCGCTATTCCAAAATAACTTCCAAGATGAGATGCTAGATAAAAATGAATAGGCTGGACGTGATATGTTCATCAAAGACAGGGGTGGGCAATTATTTTTCTCCGCGGGCCACATGAGAAGTAGAAAATACGTTGGCGGGCCGAATGAAAAATGATAGCTATATTTTCCAGCTTATTTTAATTTCATTTCTAAATTATATTATTAATACATGCTGCTCAGTGAATGTGTTTAAAAGTGACGGTTAATTATATAAAAATATATATTTGCCGTCATGATTAGAAACAATGGCAGGCTAAACATGATACATTTTACCTCTCTTTTAACCCCTATCCTTGTTCTTCTATATTAGGACTGTAAAACAGTGGTTATCGAACTTTTTTAGGCACTCCTCCCTTTATGATAGTGACAAATTTCGCGCCCCCTTATCATGATATCACAAATTGTGAAAAAGTGCTAGCAATCTTAACGAATAACTTGATGGCATGGCTGGTTATGGCTGTTGATGAGATAATTCGGAAATATCAATGTCGGTTAATATACAGAGCCTCACCTATCATTTAAAAGCGGGGGTGTTAATCGCACGAAGCGCGAAAAAGAATTTCATTCAACTTCGGTTTCGCGCCCACCTTCTGATGCTTGTTCGAGAATCCCTCCAATGAAATGTATATGTAATAGTACAAAGCTTATTTATTTAGTCGCTGTCTTCCGACCAGTGTTCGTTGAGGCTGAGCGAGGCTTGCAGTTTCTCTGAACTTCCCCCTCCCTCGGCCGTATCAGAAAAAGTGCTGATCCGGCTCCGATCCGATCCGGCCAAAATTGAAAAAATCCTGCCGGATATCCAATCCGGCTCCGGTCCATGCTCTGCACTAGTCTGGAAATGTAGCACTAACAATTTGAAACACATACCGTATTGTGCGTAATGTAACAATGACAATAAAGAAGGTTTGAGCTAAACTATATAGAAAGAGTAATTTCTTGTGATTTTAATTGCTACTCATACTTTGCCACATTGGCTTCATTATGAATCTGGATTATGTAAGCGAGGTACATAGGCAGCGTAATCGTACATATTAATGGGCAGGCTTCAAGTAAACGAATTTTCTGTTCAGTTGATACAGCCTAGGGTTTTAGTCCTTCAAAGCGTATATTCCATGTTTTAAAGTCCAAGCAAGCTTTCGCAGGCCGCACAGAATAGCTTCGCGGGCCGTACTTTGCCCAGGTCTGATCAAAGATATACGTTGATGCCCCGATAGCAGACCGTATGTATAAACGTAAGACCGTATATATTCATACAAGTGGACTTTAAATAGGGTGTGGAAGCTATCAAGGTCTTACATTAAAAATATCTTTTTTCATTATGGGGCCACAAATGTTGCGATCACACCAAAAGTGTCTTCGGAAGCGTTGCGCGTCAATATTACATTGACTTCTATCTATCTTTGTGTGTGGGAAGGGATTTTCGCTAATAGTTCATATCACAATCGAAGACGCGGATTTTCGAGACCACGTAGGCCTATTTCAAGAAATACAGCTACAACGTTAGCTTTGAAATAATAAATCTATAGAATTTCTACATAAATCGTATGATGTTATTATCAAGAAAAGTCATTTTGTCGCTGTTTATCACAAGCCTACGGATCATCTTTGCGCAAGACAGATGATGGTCGCACTATAATTGAGCTCAATTTGAAGTACAACTTGAGGGGTCTGCGAGGGTCCGTGACGGTCCAAAAGGGGTCCGCGAAGCCAAAAAGGTTGAGAACCACTGGACTAGGGATGTGAAACGAGCGAGTTTAGGTCTATGACACTCATTCATTTCGAGGCCAACCCCTTCTGCATCAGGTCAAATGAAGACGTAAAGTTTTGGCCAACAAACCGCTGATAAAGTGCGATGCCAAAACATAAGAGTCGACAAAACCTTGGCCAAAAAATGAGCGATGCTGAATGGCCAAACCATTCGATATGGATATGCTCCGTTGTCGGCACGGAATAGTCCTGTTCTTGCAATCTGAGTAGACAGTAGTTCAACTGCGACACGCGGAGGTATTTAATTCACCCTAATTTGAAATCGCGAGCGTCAGACATATTTTGTAGAGCTGTGTTGGATAGAATTGTGATGTGCGCGTTCTGTCTGTCATACATGTCCGTAAAATCGTAGCATACTACTGTAATATTCAAAATGAATTCCTTTTCATGGGTGAGGCTCGGGTCGCGAGATGCCACAAAAACTCAGATTTTGATGGTAGTCTAAAAAGCTGCGTTAACGTTATTAAACTGTTATGAATTCTCAAGTTAGATTGAGCTAAAGAGCAGAACACACAGTATCGTGAGTTTATTGGCTCTTCTCCACGTACTCGCGAGATATAAAATGAGAAATCGAAAAAAAGTATCATAAGGTAGCGAGCTCTCTTGATCGTTTGTACCTTATATCCCAAGACATAAGGCAAAAGCCTCAACACAAACAGGTGTGTTTTTCACCCTTTCGACATACTGGAGCCTCCTAGACCTTTCACTCGTGAATAATACATTGTATTTTGGGTAGGAGTGCAGAAGAGATTTTAAGACCTGGCCATCCAAGCACTAGTAGACGTTCTTGTACAAAACCCAACAACTTGTTGGGCCGAGAAGGGTTTTGGTGCAATAGTTGAAATCAAAACGAGCGAAAATAGTAGCCTTTTCTATGAGACACTACACTCGATAGCTTAAGATACATAGTAGCTAATTTGATGCACATCTAAACAAATAAATATTGTATTTTCATCTTTTTTTTGCATAACAATTTTCGGTTAGTTTGTGCGAATGAAATTTAATTTACAAGAAACGTGCGAATGAAGCTCAAAAAGGTTGAAAAGCACTGGTATATACTAGTAAAGTATATAATATAGTTTACGCCGAATGTTTGTACTAGAATTTCCGTCGCGGTCTTTAGGTATATTCCAAATTCACTTTCCCTCATTAGTTTTGGTTTTGTTTTTATTAGTTCTGTTTTATTTTTGTTCAAACATTGGCCTGTTGCCTTTCCAAATTTTTCTAATTCATTCATTATTTCTCTAAGTGATGTTGTTGTATCTTTTACAATCGCTGTGATGTCATCAGCATATTGCTGGATTTTGATTTCTTTGCCAACTTATTTGTATCCTTTTATAGCTTTGTTTCTGCGTATTCTCTAGGCTAAGGGGTCTATAGTCATAGCATACAAAATCATACTTAGAGGGCATCCTTGTCGAAGCCCTCTGTTGACCCGTACTCTGTCAGTGAACAAACAGTTCAATTGGATTCTGCTGATTGATTCTTCGCTATAATTGCTGGTAAAATTTTTTAATCTGCATTTAGCAGAGTGATTGGTCTCCAATTTTTTATGTAGGTCGAATCTCCTTTGTTATACAACAACTTGAATGTTCCTTCGTGTCATGAATCACATGTTGCACCGAAGTGTAATGCGTTGTTGTATAATTCTGTTATTCCGTTTTTAAGTTGTGTCCAGTACTTCAAGTAGAATTTTTTGTGAGACTGTCAGTCCCGGGACTTCTCCCGTTGTTCAGCGTCTTAATCGTATCTAGAACTTCTTCTTCTGATATGTAACTATGTAATGATTACACTGGTCAACACATATTTTTAGGCAGACAAAGTAAGAGTGGTTTTGGGGGTTCTGAAGTGCACTGATTCCGAATATGACCTTATTGGCTCTTATTGAGGAGATAACCCATGGGGTTATTTTGACCAAAATCTCCCATTTTCGCGGTAATGACTAGATATAAAATTAGCTTAGTCGTACTATAAAGTGTAGAAATTCAATCTACTAGTTGTTTTCACACACAGAAGACTATTTTAAATCAAAATACAGCAACAGCACTATATTTTGGGGTAATAGATTTATCATCGTTACAGACTTTCACGGATATCATGTACATTAGGGCTGTTGAAAAATAACCTTTTTTCATGAATCTTGCTGATTACTTGATTAAATCGTTAGGTTGCTTTAAAAAACGACGCACACCAAATATGAATTCATTCCAACCAATATTCGCGGATTTCGTAGAGTTTGAAAATTTTGAATTTGCCTAAAAATGCCAAAAAAAATTTTTGTCAAATTTTTCTGCCAACCCCATTAAATTGTTGCGCTGTCTTCAAAAACGATGCAAAACAAATTTGACTCAATTCGAAGCCCTAGAAGTGGAGTTATATCAGTTTTTCTTTGATAATACTGGGATTATCCTTGATTGGTGGATCATCCCAGAATTATCATCTAAAAACTTGAATAACTCCGCTTCTGCAGCTTGGAATTGAGTCAAATTTGTTTTTCATCGTTTTTGAAGACAGCGCAACAATTTCATAAGGTTGGAAGGAAAATTTGAAAAAAAAATTGTTTTGCATTTTTAGGCAAATTCAAAATTTTCAAACTCTACGAAATCCGCGAATATTGGTTGGAATGAATTCATATTTGGTGTGCGTCGTTTTTTAAGGCAACCTAACCATTTAATCAAGTAATCAGCAAGATTCATGGAAAAAGGTCATTTTTGAACAGCCCTAATGTACATACATAAACTCTAGTCATGTATATAAGTATTTGCCTAGATACTCAAATAACGTGGCAATAATTCAATCAGTCTTACGTCAACCACCTATTGTAAATTTGAAATAATCAGTTGGAATACAATATTATTGATATATTTTAAATCGAAATAAATTTTTGTGCGATTTTCGCCTGTAAGCTATTTAGTGCAGTTTCTCGAAAGGTTCTGGCAATGGTCTGACATAATATGTTCAATGGCTCATCTCATCTGCCCTGGTATCTTTCTTTTGTTGTTCTGATGTTTTGCTAGAACCTCTTCCCTTGCTAATGAACAAGATGATCGGGAAATATATCAAGATGACTGAACAGGAAGTGAACTTTTATGCTCATGTTTGTTCCAAGTTTTCGATATGCAGATACGAATTTTCTTTGCTCTTCGCATTTGTACGACTGTTTACTCCGATTGCAGGAACGGAACTATCCGGTGGCGATTGCTGACCATTTCGACAATGGAGCATATCTAGGGTTGCATTTGAAACAAGCAGTGTTCTAAAACACTTTGTTTAAACACGTTGTTTTAAACAAAGGCCTTTTCGAAGAAAAAAAATTGTGTTTTTTCAAGTAGCAAAATTATGCCATAATGTGTTGATACTTTATAAAAAGCATGTTGTATGAGCTTATGGACAATTACCACCCGATTTAGCTGACTTTTATCGATATGGGATGGTTGTTTCCCTCAAAATAGTCGATTCAACAGTTATAGTACAGATACTTCGTCAAAGGAGCTATATTTACCCTATATTTTCAATCGCCAATCCATTATGACGTCACAATTGAATAGTCGTGACGTCATGGCTTGAAAAAACATGTTTTAAATTAGGGCCTCGTTTTAAACATGTTTGTTTTTTATTTGATTTTTGTTTTAATTGCAACCCTGAGCATATCCATATCGAATGTTTTGGCCAACCAGTGACGGTCATTTTTGGCAAAGATTTTGTCACCGCTGATCTTTTTTGCACCGCATTTTATCATCGGTAAGTTGGCAGAAACGTTACGTGTTCATGTGCCCCGGCGCAGAAGGGGTTGGCCGCGAAATAAATATTTCTCATAGGCATGAACTTGCTCGTTGCACACCCCTACACTATGTTCATACCAACGGCCTTCGACGATGTTTCGCAGAGAAACCAACTGTCGGAGAAATCTTATCATGAATTGAAATCAATTTGTGTAATCCCAAGGTCGGCACATTCTCATGATCAAGTCATATATTCTTAGTATCTCGCTTATTAGCTATATTACCCAAGACAGTGACATTGGATATGTGAAACCTGTCCATAGGATTTTTCTTTGCAATAAATTCAACAAATATTACATACATATTAACAGATCGCTCTGGTGCCGCGGCGACCCAAAATTATACCCTTTGCGACCCATACTTTGATGACTCTAAAGAGGTAAAAATTTGCGTTACCGTGACTTGCAAATGAGAGTCTGTCATAATGATATTTACTATACTATCCCCGTGCCTCGCCTAAATCTAACTGTTATTACGAGTATATGATGATTATTCAGCGAAAGCACGCAAAAAGTCAATTTGACGTAATTTTTTCAGCGTGTCGAAGGCTCAGACACGCTGATACACTGCATGCCAGAGGTCGGCAACCCCCGGCACGCGAGTTGATTTTTCATGGCACGCCAAATGATTTCCCGCAAACGACAAATTGAGGCAATGTTTTTGCAAAAAATGAAACAGAAGTTTTCAAAATGTACAAAGCTCGTGGGCGATCCAAAATTATTTTGTAAATAAACATAAAATAGAGTCTTTTAGAGCATATTTTACTCAATTGGAAAATATTTTCCGCGCTTCGCGCTAATAATTGGAACCCAATGTCTTGATCAGAACCCAGAATAAATAAATATATATGTATATAGAAAATGTTTTTAAAAGCTATGCATAATGTACAGAAATTAGTCGGCCGTTTTAGAAGTTATGAAAGAACGCCAACCGAATATCATATGAAACCATTTGGATGCTTTAGAGTTTAGACTATGGGAGTATTCACTGTGCACTGTGTGCAGCCTACGTGAGAGCAATTTATGAACTGGCATTCTGGCGCTGGGCATTTTCACGCTAGAAAAGACATGACCTGGACATAAAGTTTTGGACAAAATGCGACCATACGACTCCCATGCGGTGCAGGTGTTGCCAAAATGATTGAGGGATAAAACCCTGAAACAAAATAACCTCCGCATGCTGGCGCCCGCAGCTTGGGCCGCACGTGTCGAATGAGACCTGCCGAGGAAAATAATGAGCGAATGTCGAAATGCGAATTTGGAATTGTTTTCGTCTCTCGGAAGGAAATATTCTTTTAGTTTACTCTGGTGTGCAAACGATTCCAATATTTCTGGAGCAACGACAATCTTTACCACGACCTTTACAGTCGTATCTAGTGTCACACCAACCTTAATGTGACGCCAAACCGACTTGGGCACATTTTTTCATCATCATCAGACCATATCATCGTAACAATACTGATTGACCTGTCCCTTATTGGATATGGTACCGAACACAGTGGCCTTGGAAACGACCAAATCAACCACAGAAGATTGATCATTGCGCAACTGAAATAAATTATGTAAATATTATCGGTTGCGACCAAAATTTATTCCTTTCGTGACCATGTAATAATTCAAGAATCACTGGCGTAACGGATGCCGTTGCCAGCTGCAGAAAAACGGTTGGTTGTATTCCTTGCTTGAAACGTTAAATATTAATAAATTGAATGTTTGGCACGCAAACTGGTAAAAATTTGACAATTTTTGACATTTTGGCACGTTACACGCAAAAGGTTGTCGGCCCCTATGCCTCAGCCTGCCACCACACCCGCTTTCCAAACTAGGCTTTTGATTACGTAGTAATTACAATGCGCACTACAGCTGGCGAGAGACAAAGTTATTGTAAAAGATACGATTATAGTGGTGCGTCATAACTAAGGCCGAGTTCCTGAGTGATTCAATTGCGCTTCGAGTCGGGTTTAGTATTCGAGTATCACTCATTATGACGTCACTAAATATCATACTATGTCAGGGTTCAAATATGTACTTTTTATGCCACCACAAAGAACATAATGCTCGTTATCCGTCACATTAAAGATATTTCGGTATTACTGATTTCATTTCACTTCTCGACAATGTTAGGGGATGATCATGACTTCGGAAATGTGTAACTTTCAGTAACCTTCGTGGCTTTGTACTATGTCTCATATGCTGCTACACGACCAATCGAGGTTTCAAGGCTTCCTCAGTGTAAAATAGTATCAAAACTATAATTCTCGTTAGTAAATAAACTTTTAGTTGCGAGGAGCGTATAATTTCAGAACTCAAAAGATCGCCCTTTAATACTCGACTCGGATCATTAAAATTAATAGACTCGATTCAGATTCGATTACTCGAATCATTGTGCCCAGCCATAGTCAAAAGTCAAACAAGTTTTACAATTGCGTCGCAGTTACAAAAGTTAGGGAACCACTGCACTTGAATTTCTTCTTAGGCTTATTGGAACGTCAGAAACAGTAGCAATTATTTGCGAATTACATCCGCATTCATCCGGATTTTCATATTTACCATATACGCACCACGTTAGTCATCCGCACTGCAATCTTTTTATTCTCACAAGTGCGTACCATCCCACATGTCGAAAAGCCCTGTTCTTCGGTATGTGGTATTCAAATACAAACGTTAATTGATCGCTACATTTCGGACGAAAATAGAATAACAGACCGGGCATCTTGTGATTGGTTCAACTAGCACGGATGTGGTATTAATACCTATTGCTAGAGCTCATATAGTTCCGTGAAGGCACTGGTACTCACCCACTTGTCTTCGTGGCGTACAAGACACCCCCCACATTCTCTGGGCAGAACGCCTTCTGGATCCAATGCGTGCCATGTAAGTATTATCTAAAACACACATAAGGATAGGTTTTGAGTTCCCTATATGCTCCAACACGTCTCATAGTAATTGTAGCCAGTCACTGTCCATTGTTGTAAAATTTTATACGAGCCTGTATGGATGTATGTGCATGTGTATTGCGTATATATGTGTCATTCGTTAATGAGCAATTGAGCATGCAGAGATGTAGAAAAGTGGGCGGAAGGATTAACTTGACTGCTGCATTTTCGGATTAATAAAGTGTGTTGTTACATCTTGCATTGCCCACTTACGTTGGTTTTAATATGTGACAGCTGTTACTAGTCTTGAAAATCGCTTTCAGCCTAATTTACTAAACTTGGAAGTTTTCATGGGCCGATAAGGGCTCACGGCGCAACAACATGCATGTATAAATAAGTGATTCTAAGCTTCTTTCTCCCTAAACAAACCTTACTTCGCTTCGCGCCGTAAAATTTATACGAAGACCAGAAACAAATGTGCCTCGTGTCGATATATTGATGACAGGCTGGCAGTGCATCCTACGACCTAATCTTCAATATGCGTACAATTTCAGAAACTGAACAACGTAATTCGCTTTTACCCTCCCGTTTCTCTGTGTGAGCATAATTAGACCATCAGCACGACGCGTGAATGCAATTTAGCAAAAAGGTATCCAGACAAAATCAGGGCCTAAAGAGTCAGGCTTGAGTTTGGCATGGTTTCAACTACACCGGATTGCATTGTGGCGGCACGGCTTTTCTCATTGTGTTTCAGCATCGCCAGTTTTCTATTAAATAGGGCTTAAGTACAATTGCTGCGCTCACTGCACACCCTACGCGCCAGGCGTCGGGTATCTTTTTCATCAAAATAGCCATATTGGCCCCATTTTTCAATGGCAATTGAGAGCCGTACAATGGGGTTGACCATGCTGTAACCTCATAATTGTAAAGTCGACACGAAATATAAGTTCACTACATGGGGTCGTTAATGTAATATTTTAACACCGGCATTATTGAAGCCAGTAGCCCCGAATTAAAGCATGATGCACTATGAAAAACGGCAGTTGAGCTTCTAGGTCGGGAACTTTTTGCAAGCTACATATTTCTAATGTTATTTACCTGAGCATTTATCAGAGAGTCATATCATCAGAAAAGCCATATATGGATTGCGAACCGTTGCTTACCAACCCTGCTGTACGCTATATGGTGGGAATTAACGAAAAACACGGCATTCGTTTACAGAGCATACTACCTTTTTCGTGGCATTTTCTGCCTTTTCTAGTGCATTCTCGTATTCTCTTCCGTACAGGAATTCATACGCATCATCATCGTCTGGCAGTATACCTGGTCTACTGACCACATCATTCAGCATTATGATCTCTGGTGGAGTGTTGAAGATATATTGGACAAGCACACTTGCGATAGATAAGCAAATTAATAAGAGAAGCCATCGATATTCTTTCATAGTATTCGATGTAGTAAATCTGCGAAAATCATAGTGTTAGAGAATCCGTTTTAGCTCTAGAGCAGTGGTTCTTAACCGCCGGTCCGTGACGACTTTTCTGCCCGTCCGCGAGGTATATTAGGATTTTATACCTTAATTTCAAGATGCAAGATGCTGAAGGCTTGTCCATTGGTAAAATAAATAAAACGTCAAATTTTAAACTAGATAGATAGATAGATATAGATAGATAGATAATCTTTTATTCGTCACATCAATAAATAAAGAAGTAGGCTATACGAAACAAATTGCGGTATAGACTGGGAGACGACGAGGAGCCGTTAGGCCTTCAGGGCCAGTCGCCACCCGTTTGGAGTGTTTGATGCATATATAAATAATTACGTGAAACATATATATTAAATCACACACATATACGTAGAGTCAACATTCAGTAAATATATGACTAACGACACGATATTAAGTTTTAATAAAAATGTAATAGAGGATAACATTAGAGCATAAGCATTGTATAAAAGAAAAGAAAAAATCAACAGTACGTTTGGAGTAGATAATTTTTATGTTTTGTTTTAACTGCCAGGGCGGTATTGGTATCAGCTCTGCAGGGAGATCATTCCAAGTTTTCGCACCGACAAAATGTAAACGATGGCGGGGTGAATATCGGGACAGGAGAGGCAGTGAAATAGAGTTTCTCGATACCTGTCTAGTTTCATAGCCATGAGTTTTCGCAAAAGTTGTAAAATGCGAATTAAAGTATGACCTGTTTGTGTGGAAGATGGTGTGCATCATATTTGCCGCCTCGTACTGAATTAGGTCGGCAACTCTGAGTATACCATGACTTCGATATTCCGGGAGAATTCGTTGCCTGGGAGGTAATTTACTAATGACACGAAGAGTCTGGTTCTGGAGAGTTTTTATTTTTGTAAGGTTCGTTACATTTGTATGTCCCCATATATTTATTGCATATTGAAGCTGAGATTGAAAAATAGCAAAATACACTGCGCACAGTACTTTTTGTGGCATTAGATATTTCAATCGTTGTAGCATGCCCGTAGCCCTTGACAATTTGGAGGTGAAGGAAAATTGGCATTTCGAAGAACAAAGTGCATGATTGAAATAATGCAGCAATAATACTGGTGTCCGGTAGTCAGCATGATGTTCCGTTCGATGTATGTTATTTTTCAAGCAATGTAACACCCCTCTGTAAAAATCTTACATGGAATATATTTGCACAGATTTTACATGTACACTAGGGTTGTTCAAAATTCGGAAAATGTTTGGAATACTGCGTATCCATGACTTCTTGTGTGTAGATTATTGTTAAAAAACGATATTAGGCCTGAAAGAAGCTCGCAGGAAAGCCGGCAAGATTTGTCCGAATGTATACATTGTACACACAGCACGTGTTAGTTGAGAAGTTACTTGTTACCATGATGACAATTTATTTTGATCCAATGGTATGGTTGACTGGCAAAACTGACAAAACGAGTTTCGTATCTAATGTCTTCTAATGTATTTGTTGACAGGGCGTATATTGAACAATTCCAACCTTGAATTTACCAGAAAAGAGTGCTCGTATGAAACACGCAGACACCGCCTTCAACTGGGAGCAAGTAAGAACGGGCTGCATACTACGAGAAGTTGAAGGATATTGAAAAATGTGCAATTCGTTCCCAGTCTGGAACTGCCATCGGATCGATTGATGCGGGAAAACCACTATTGCTGGAATAATCTATGTTTGCCAGGGAATCACATCTGTGACAATTATAGTTCAAAATATGCTGGTATTATCACACACTAAAGGAATGTCATATGTAGGCTCAGTGGAAATGCTTACAGTTCCTCCCCCAACGTGTGTGGACATACTGACATTTATTGAAGGTTTTAGTACTCAATTCATCGTTATCTCCTCCTGTCTCTTTTAACCTTGATATCATATACAGTTACAGAAAATATTCCCCTTCCTACCAATGATTCTGGCAAGAGCAAGCTAACATCTAAACAAGACAGGAGATTTCATCACGAATAGATAAGGCATCATTCAGGTCGTCATTTGCCACTTTTGAGCTAACGAAAGCGAGTGTACTATTGCATTTTTGAAGGAAATTTTCCCAAGTTGAAGATGACAAAAATTGATATCTAGCACTGTTATTACTTAAAAGATCACACATAAACTGTTTTTGTTGTCCACATCGTTACTTTTGCATCGATCTATTTCTGTACCGTTGCATATTAATGTTTGTTTTTCAAATGCATGCATAATTTCGTTTATAAGCGCATGAATTAGGGACTTGAAAATTCAATACTGCATTCGTAAATGTTTCATCTGTGAAGTATATGTATATTGTTTTATCATTCCTCATTTATTTGCATAACATGATATGGGATCCTGAAAAGTCGACCTGGATTTTGTGGAATGATCATGGATAGGCGACGTTTTGTCAGAGAAGATTGATGTATACAGCGTTGCTATTGAAGTATTGCTGCAATGATTTACTCAGGTTCAATTAGAAGTAGCGAAAATAGAAATCTGTGACGTACGCAGCTAGTTGGAAATAGTCAATTTTGAAATTGGAGGGTGAAGCTTTGGCGCTTCTTCGTTATACGATCAGAGAGAGTGAGTGCTCCCCATGGTACCTATAAACAATGTTCCCATTGAACATGATACAATGTGACGTGTTTCACATGATATCAAGCTGTGCTGCCCCTGAACTCGATATTTTTTTCTACGCAGGCGACCTGGGTTCGATTCTCGCCAGTACCCTCTTTCTGTGAGTCGCTGCTGAGAGATCCGGTGGTGGGCATGGAGATTCAAGCAAATGAGAAGCAGCAAGGATTAGAGTATGAATGACGATAACCAAAAGACTTATTTTTATATTCAATGAACACAGTGCGAAAGTGATTTTACTCGTATTTCGCATAGTCATTATGCTGTAAAGATACATTAGCGTCGTATTGGAAGTTCGGCATTGCTCACACGATCGCTAGTTATGTCGGCTGATTAATTAAACTAATTAAATTCAGTGATTCAATCACACAATATAGTATATATGCAACAATACTGTGACAGATAGAGTGACTCGGACTTGAGCCGCTAGTGAATTCTTGAGAGATTGACCTGCGACTCGGAACCTTCTGACTTGGTCACGACCCTGGAAACGGCTAGGAGTAGTCTTAAGATCAGACACCCACCTGGGCCTAGGCGATGTAAAGAGGACGCAGGCATACTGAATGAAAGTAAAAGAAGATAATATAAAGTGGCAAGTGACAGAAGGCTAAATCAAGTCGTGGTCCGGTAAATGGCGAGGGCTGACTAGTATTCGTTCAGCAGAAATTGCTTGTATTTCGACTTAAATGTTGACATGCTCGACGACTGTCCGATAGCCGGTGAGATACTGTTCCACGCTTCAGGTCCGGCATCTATTGTAGTTGGACGACGTGGACGCGCGTGTGTCGTACTTATGCACTTTTGATACTGAGGTAAGAGACGTCATGTCCCGGGTGTATTATTTTCCTCTGTACAGTGGAGCTCAGATTACACTATTCCATTGGAATCATCATCATCATCATCATTGGTTCATTAGCAATTTTATAAGTTCAATACACCACAAAAATGCGATACAATGAATAGACAGGAAGATGTCGGAGCGATTTGGAGTAGTCTATGGAATCAGACACCCACCTTGGCCTAGGCGATGTAAAGAAGAGACTGTATTTATTTAGTAGCTGCTTGTATTTCGACTTGAATGTGGACATACTCGTTGACTGTTGGATGGCCGACGGGATACTGTTCCACACATCAGGTCCGGCATATTTTATAGAGCGATGATCTTTTCGGTCGATCATATGATATTTGGACGACGTGAACGCGCGTGTGTTGTACTTGTGCACTTTTAATTCTGAGGTAAAGAAGTATTTTAAATATTCGGGGCAAGTCAAGTCAAGTCATAAGAAAAGGTGACTCGAGTCTGACTCAAGTCAAGTCATGACTCGAGTCATCCCAACACTGGATTGAGGTCGACCAGGCTAATAAATTTCGCCACACTTTCTGACGCATATGTACGATATCATCAAAGCAATGCTTGGTTTGTTTTAAACAAGCATGTCCTCACTTTATATAATTAAATACCAATATTGCGTTTTGGTTTATAATCATAATTTTATATCGTGCGGCCCGCGACTGGATTCAGATGTGTGATGCGGCCCGCGAGCTCGAAAGTTTGCCCACCCCTTCCACACACCTTTGGCTATCCCTACATAATACGCTTGGGATAACTCATCACGGATAGCAAACGGTACTGGGCGATATTTACAGAAAATAGGTTTCGCATCATTTTTTAATCGAATGTCTAACCTAACATCCTTTAAACAACCCAATTCAGATTCGAAAAGTTCTGGGAATTCGTTACTGCTGATATCCTCACAGCGTTTGGCCAATTCCGAAAAATCAACTTTGGAAAGTGATTTTACAACACTGTTACCGTATAGCAGCGCATCAGTCTCAGATCAGATATCAGATCAGTCTCTATTATCAATCTGGTAAATTCAAAACTTTCATAGTAGCTGAAAAATTATAACTCGATAGCTTTTATGATGGCATCATACATTTGTCCGCCCCTTATAATTAATATCTATCAAGTACAACAACAATTCTATTTAAATAGTCATAAATGTGATGATTCTTTTCGTGCCAGTCCTAAATTGATACTAGAGTAAATCACATTTTGACGATGTGTGTGTAGCTGTGTACTGTCAGTCTGCTGGATCGGCTCACTTTCAACAGCACAATTCATTCCCGCCAGATAAGGCCTTAGGAAAGACATAGAATGCCTTAGGAAAGACATAGAATACCCTCGTAAATGCTGCGGCCCACGGCGTCGTCAAAACTGGAAAACTGGCCCGCGAGCACATTTGAGTTTGAGACCTCTGCTTTATATAATTAAATACCACTATTGCGTTTTGGTTTATAATCATGATTTTATATGGTGCGGCCCACGACTGGATTCAGATGTGCGATGCGGCCCACGAGCTCAAAAGTTTGC
>ATSW01055359.1:0-12663 GCA_000444245.1 Botryllus schlosseri | reverse complement strand
GTCTCAGATCTACTGCAGAGAAATAAAAATTAGGTCCTGCTGTAATTTTAATCGTTGAATAACGACATTTTCCTTACTGGACAGGCTGCTGCTCGGAGTGTGTGTATATTTAACAGTTTTACTGACAACGAACTTCTCTTAAAGCTTGATATTGTAGGGAAACCGTTTCAGCTAGTGATGAATAGTGTTGTTGGGCACAGGCGAATAGCTTATTTTGAAAGAAGAACAACATTTTAAACTGATACCAATTTTAGCATTTCAAAATGATTTACTTCGCGTTCTTCCAAAATCTCAAAACATATCGCGGACCGCGTGTTGTTGACGCCTGGTTTAGTGTATAATGATTGTATTATCACAGTTAGGCTTGCATTTAGAACAAATGGTTGTTTAAAACACTTTCAAACTTGTTTTAAACAGTGTTTTGAACAAACGCCTTTTAAAGAAAAAATTTCAAGTTGTAAAAGCATGCCATAATTGTTTAAATACTTTCCAAAAACATGTTTTATGAGGCTACGGACAATTACCCCCCGATATAGACGACGTATACGATACGGGATGGTTGGAGCCCTCAAAATAGTCGTTTCAACAGCTATAGTACGTAGATATTTCATCAAAGGAGCTATATTTACCTTGTAATTTCAATTGTCCATGTCAATCCACTATGACGACACGATTGAACATTCGTGACGTCATGACTTAAAAAAAAACAGTAAAAAACATGTTTGTTTTAAGTTTATTTTTGTTTTAAATGCAACCCTAATTTGGTCCTGGGTTAACTCACAGCGTCCACTCCAAATACAGTGCGATGCTTTCGGTATTATTCTCGTTTAGAATGGCGTTATCACGTTTTATCTACGTTTGGGGCATACTGATCACAATTATAATTATAACAACCTTACTTCTAGCTCCCGGCGGATAAACACAGTTCAGTACTCATTATATATGTTTAGAATCGCATTTAACGTCTGTATTTCCGTTTAGGATCGATCACACTGAGCGAGTTCATCGACGGCGCGCGGACAGACCCGTCCATCGTCCGGCTGCTGCAGTGCGGCCAAGACTTCAAATGAGCCGCGCGACTTGGACGCGCGCCGCGACGCACGCGAACACACACAGAAACACAGACGCGTCGCCGATCTTGACGGCATCGTGTGATATAACCAAATATTACGAACGGTACTCTTTCTATGTATTCCATGTAAAAAAAAATGATAATCCGATCGGGACAACTCCGTCGTTTTGTAGGGAAAAGGTCGCGGCGTAGCGCGGTTGTGGGATTCCGTGCCGTTTTTTTCTTACACATTCGCCCGGGTGTGACCAGATTCGGACAATTAGAAAATTTCGAGTTTTTCCTAATTTGATTAAGATTAGAGCTATAGCGACACATTTTTCCAAATTGGATTTTAGAATTACCTGATCTGCAAGAACTTGAAAATTGAAGCAAATTCCTAATCAGAAATACGACTACAATCAAGTTAGTTCCTATCAAACCGGAGTTCATTCTTATAATCATTTCGAAATTAGATTAGAATTGAAATTGAAGCATAGAAGCGTTTCACAAATTAGATTAGAATTAGCTTACCGACATTTCGGTCGTGTTTTCGATTGGTCGCTATTTTAGATAGGATTAGTGTATTATGCGTGTGCTATTTTTAAGCTTCTAACGGCGACGCCGTTGGCCTAGAAATGATCGTTTGCTAGCCTGTGGAATTAGCTGTCGTTCATAGACTAGGTGCGTATAGTTGCCTTTGCCGTGACGCGATATAAGTAGTTACGTACTTTGAAATTGTGACTTTGCGATGCGTTACACTATTTCTCGTACTGTTACAGGGTGTGTTTATGCGAAAATTCCTATCAAATATTGGATATGTATGAATATGTTATTACATCCGCTAATCGTAATTTGTGTCGAGATGCAGACTCATGTTCCTATACGACTCGGGCTCCGATACCTTACGGTCCTCGATAATGATGCCATATATTTTTTGTATTTGAAAACTACGGACAGCGTTTCGTTTTCACTTTATCGCGCCAGGAAAGCGATTTTGAATCATGCATTGTTTGTAGCGCCGGGCGGAAATCGCGCTGTTTCTGCCTTCGCCCGTCGCGCGGTTGCGATTTTATTCGCGCCGCGCGCGGGCTTGGATCTGCGTGTCCGCGATTTCGCGCCCGGGCGCGAGCTTTTTGTCGCAATTTCGACGTGCACCTAACAACCTTCATTTAGCGTATTGTAATCCGTTGATCATTTGCCTGGGAATTATATTTCTTGCACTACTAAATAGATATGTTGCGCATGAGAATTATTATTTTGTAATTGTCGTAAGCGTTGAATAAAACGGAGTTGACGCCTTGAGATGCGGGATGGCGGCACTCTGGTGAGTTCGGGATGTAGGCGGGTGTGCTGCTGACGCCTACTTTCCGGAATTTAGGTCGCGATGCTGTGACGAGACCGTGGATCGAACTATTGATAAGCTGTGATAAACAGGTGCTGTAACTTGTGACTTGCCTGGAAGGATGTGGCATGATGAACCTTCACACTGATGCTAATGCCTTTACTGAGGACGGCAGGGCAATTCGAGTCAGATATTTCGAATAGCAAACTGGCAGGTTTGCCGTTAAATCGGTGTAATATAGGTCCGTGCTTTTCGCGACCGTAGCTTTCGAGTGGGAAGACAAAATGAAAGGTGTGACGATTAGGGCTGGGCAAAATCGAGTACTTGAGTGATTCGATTCTGAATCACGTATTTTGCTTCGAGTCGAGTATTCGAGTATTACTCATTGTGAAGCAATATCAAATGCCAAGGTTCAAATATGTACCTTTATGCCACCAAAAAGAATGTAATGCCTGTTATCCATCACATTAATGATACTTAGGTATTATTTTGACCCTACCGATTTCATTTCACTTTGTGACAATGTTGTGGGAGGATCATGACTTCGGAAATGTGTTATTTCCAGTAACGTTCGTAGCTTTGTACCATGTCTCGTATGCTGCGACACGGCCAATAAAGGTTTCATGGATTCCACAGTGGAAAATGGTATCAAAACCCTAATTCTCGTCGTTAAAATAACTTTTAGTGGCGAGGAGCGTATAATTTCAGTACTCGAAAAAATCGTCTCTTGCTACTCGACTCGAATCATTAGAATAAATACTCGATTCGGATTCGAGTACTCGAATCATTGTGCCCAGCCCTAGTGACGATCTATCCGGTAATTTCAAGCGGTTGAATTTGATGAAGAGGTCGCATACTTCATGCAGTGTGTCGGAGGCGGCGACTGTCTTCGAAATTGGGGGATGTACTTCGTGACTACCGCTAAACTACCAACGACACCGCAAATACGTGCAATCATACATATAAATTCGGTTAACGTGATACTATTTCGAGAGGATTTTACGACAGTTTCACTGATGAAAGCGATACGAACTTGTACCTACTTTCTACTCCGCAAAATTCAAATAATAAAAGGTAAGTAGTTCGCCTAAAACTGCTCAACTAGAAGTGGGGACGGTCTAAAACAGTGCTTCCCAACCTTTTTCAGTTAGCGACCCAATCTTCATCCATATTTCATTGTGCGACCCACCATGAGCGAAGACAAAATGCGTGATTCAGCGCACAATACGTCGTTGCTGTTGTTTGTGGTAATTATCGTGGTTTTCGACTGCGATGGTCATTTACACCAGGTCGTTAGTCTTTATTTTGAATCCGCAGCTGCTGCAATTGTAGCACGGCCCACTTCTTGACTTTTTCAATACATCGGTTCATTAGCAATTTTTATCAGTTCAACACACCACAAAAATTGCGATACACTGAAAAGATAGGAAGGTGTCGAAACGACTTGGAGTAGACTTTGGAATTAGACCAGTGGTTCTCAACCGGGGGTCCGCGGACCCCTGGGGGTCCGTGAAGCATTTTCAGGGGGTCCGCGAAGCCTCTGAATTTTTAAAATGATCGACAACCTACTTTTTATTTATTTTAATTAGGAAAAGCATGAGCCAGTTTCGCTTCATAATTGCTCAGACTTTAGGACTCGCATCATCGGAATGGTCGTCTGAGATAAAATATTCGAATGCACATTCCTATTAATTGTCAAATTGTCAATAGCCTGTTGATGCAAATACATTGCTGTTTGGAGATTTTTGTTGAGGTTTGCGGAAAAATGAAATGTTGGAGATAGCAAGGTCAAACAGGGTGACTTCTAAATGTTTGCAAGACATTTTGGATTTGGAGTTATCAGTCTCAGCAAATTGGTAACAGTCGTCTGAAATAAAAATTCATGAATTTGTTTCCTAATCTGCCCCAATGAAGGAATTGAAACCTCGCCACGAAATCCATTTTCTCCTGTGATATAACCACTAAATATCATCAATATAAGATGCTAGATAGAAATGAGTAGGCTAGACGTAATATGTTCATTAAAAACTCACAACAAAAGCTGTCGTCGGAGGCGTTACGCGGTAATATTACATTCGCCACCAATATATCTTGGTGGAAATGGATTTTGGCACTCATTCATATCAAATCGAAGACGCCGATTTCCAATACAATAAATACGGCTGGAAAATTCCTTTCGAAATGATAAAAGCCTAGCCAATTTTCACATATAGTATGGAGTTATTTTCAAGAAAAGTCATTTTGTGGCTATTTTTCACTTGCCTACAATTAATATTTGCACAAGACAGATGACGGTTGCACGATAATTGAGCTAATTTTGAACGAAAACTTCAGGGGGTCCGCGGGGTCTGTGACGGTCCAAAAGGGGTCCGCGAACACAAAAAGGTTGAGAACCACTGAATTAGACACTCACCTTGGCCTAGGCCAGGGGCGGGCAACTTCTCCAGTCGGCGGGCCGGATAAAGGAAAAGTAAGTACTTGACGGAGCGGATTGCTGAATCGATACATTATTCGCCCATTTATCCACATATACAAGGAATAAATCGTATTTAATGAATGTGTTTTAACGACAGCAATGTCACTTCAAAGCCATTTCTCGCCGATAATAACGAAGACAATGTGGATTTGAGAACAGCTTGTCATACAGGCGCCGCCAGCCCGCCATGTATGCTTCTCTCTGATCAGTGAACAACACGCAATTCCAAGGCGTTCGATAAGCCCGGTACCCCAAATTTACCGAGATATCAATTCAGTACCTTGTAAATGCCGATAATGCAAGTCTTCTCGATTCGACAAACTAACGCGTAAGCTCCACTCTCGCACGCTGCGCACACACGTAGGATATAATAGGGTTACCGTACTTTGGAGTCGGGAAAGGAGGACACTTTTTCAAAATAATAATATGTGATCTGGATATTGTTAGTCTCGTCAGGTCCATGGCATACAGTTGCGCACTTACAGCCCGCATACGATATTGATTTTGATGTTTGGCTGCGGGAAACGTCAATTTAACGGTATACCTACTGTCGGGCTTTGACTCTGCTGCAACTAATTTGGATATTCATTAATCCGTCCATATCGTTTTCGCTCGATCTTCAGATATCCCAGTGGAATCCTTAAAAATGCGAGGACCAGTTTTCGTATCGATCAGAGTTTCAGAATCCGACTCGTTACTTATGTTGCGTAATTAAATATAAATCAAATTACACGAATTAACCAGTTACGGACGCTGTAACACGCGAGGCTGTAAATGTAACCCGTGTACACTACAGACATGGGTTACTGTGAGTTACTACAGCGAGAAGATACAAGCATTGGTATGTTTCTAGGCAACGGAACTATACTTCTCTTTGATAAATTAACTCTCAATGGCAAAATGAGCATATAATTTCATTACTCGCAAGAAGCATCATTAGAATTAGGCTAATACTAGATTCAGCTGTGCTCGAATCATAGTGACCAGCGCTACCCACGACTTCATTGGTTCCTTTCACCGACACCCGAAAATATTCACTGACTACAGGAATCGCGTCAATATGCCAACTATTATATAGTGCGCTGTAGCCTGCATGGTTTTCGAGTATTTTCTTGCATCCAAAAATCTCAAATAGATATTGTTCTGCTATTCATGATGTTTCGACTAGGCCTACATTTGTCATTTTATACCAGGCCGATATTCTTTATTTTGATTCCTTATCTGCCTGCTGTAGCACAGCCCTCTTTCATTCTTGGTTAACGTGAATCAGATGGCGAGGATTACAAACCTCCAACAATTTGGTAGTAGTTTAGGAGTCGATATCGGTTGGATTCCGACTCGCCACCCAATACATTGGTGATGCAGCTGTGGAACATATATAGGCCTACCAGTTAAACATGGTATCGCAGAAACGTCCTGAACACGGTCGGTCGGCCGCGCTGATGCTTGAAGGAAAATTGCTGGTGTGACAGCTACACCTACACCATTTATGCCTGTGGTTCTCAACCGGGGGTCCGTGAAGCGTTTTAAGGATTTGCAAATTGGTTGATAACATGATTTATATTTTCTTCTAATTGGATAGATCACAAGACGATTTGACTTCATTTCTGCTATAACTTCAAAACTCATATAAACGGAATGGCCGTCTGAGATGAAATATTCTACTGTGCAAACTTATTTTAATTGCCAGATTGCCAATAGCCTACTAATTAATACAAACATTGCTGTTTAGAGATGTTTTGTTGGGGCGGGGCCTACGATAACTTATCGCAGTTATCGTAGGCCCCGGTTGGGGTTTCGAAAAAAATCCATTTCTCCAGTGGTTTAGGCTACAGAACCGCTATTCCAGAATAACTTCAAGATGAGCTGCTAGTTAAAAATGACTAGGCTGAACGTTATATATATTCAATAAACATCTGTTTCTCAATTTTTGTGTCATATATGTTGGCATGTTGCGATGCGATCATACCCAAAGGTGTCGTCAGAAGCGTTACCCGTTATTGTCACATTCGCCGTCACCTGTATTTGTGGAAAGGACTTTTCTGCACTTCTTCATATCAAATCGACGGCGCGCATTTTCAAAAGACGAAAATTGAGCAAAATTAGAACTAAACTATGGCGGGGGGTCCGTGAAGACAAAAAGGTCGAGTACCACTGAATGCCGTACCGGCGAGATGTATTCAGCTACAGATATATTCCAACGACTCGTTGATACGAACGATATTACTGCAAGTGAGCTGAAGTCTCTGTACCTTGATTAGAGTGTCATCATTGATCAACTATAAACAAGAAACATGGTCGCACGATTGACAATAATTTCCAGCCCGATGCGAACATTGTTTCTGATTTGAAATGAAGATAAGTAAGTGCACACGATCTCATGCAGTATACAGTAAACACATTATTGGCACAGAGCGTGATAGGCGGATTCTGATTGCGCAAAGCGAACGCGGCGACCTGGCAGTGATTTTTGCGACTTGCTCGGCATTTCAGCAACTTCATACGTAGCGTTCGGAATTCAGCGGATTATCCACCACGTTCGAATGCGTCAACATAAATAAAGGCAAATACGTGAGGAAGTCGAAAAGATCCATCTCTTTCATGTGCGCCAACGATCTCCGAGCCTGTTAGTATAGAAGATGGAAACGACACTAAATGGTGCGCACTGTGCATTGCATATACAATACAGTGGCCTAGATACAGTTGTAGCCAGGGATGCGGCTCGAAATGCGCGTTGCTCACCTCCATAACATAAACCAGGGGCGAGAAACATACGGCCCGTAAATTTCTACTCGTGTAAATGTATAAGTATAGCGACTTCCAATTACGCGAAAAAGTTAATATTCTAGTCCTAGAAAACGAAAACTGTTAACTTGAAGTAGAGATAGTCTAAAATTGTAACCATTTTAGTAGGCAGTACGAGTATATGTAAATATATGCATACATGCATACATGAGGCAGGTATTCAACGGAGCGGTGGTTAGTTATGGATACATATTACATATAGCCTACGGATTTCCTCCTGGGAGACGTTGCACGCCCTGTTCTATAATATATACCACCCATTCAGAACTGGGTGCGTGCTCGCTTTTGGAAAATATTTCGGGCACCGATATACATCCATGTAATAATTTCAACTATATTCTATAATATTGAGAACATGCGTATGCCATATATGCAGTGCGTATTATGGCAAAAATGGTTTCCCACTTCTGGACGACTCAGATCCGTCCCCAAATTTACCGGTGCCACACTATCTTCCTCACTTTCTCAGTCGGACGGATCACCGTTATATTTCCCCTTCCGTTGCCCAATAAGTATCGGATGGCGATATAGATTCAATATGAAATTACAAATTTTTACAGTGCAACTGCACCGATTTCGGAGACTACTTCAAGTCGTTTCGACACCTTCCTATCTTTTAGTGTATCGCAGTCTTGTGGTGTATTGAAATGACGAAATTGTTAGCAATAAATTGAATGGCGGTACAGTATCCGACGTCAGAGGCCTTGTTCGGCTTTACAAGGGGACTTGTGGCATATATCAACTGTATAGAATTATATATTGTCACTTAGCGTAAGGTTTAGGCACCTCATCCGGGTTACATTTCTCGGGCAACTATTCGCATCGATCCAAAGCTGTTGCAATCGCGACTCATGTGTTCAATCACAACGTCCCTAGAGTATTAATTAAAGAGTTTGGATAACCTTTCTCAAAGTTATCGCTAATTTTTTCAAGGAGATGTGGGTGAGGTGGAATTTGCTTGTACTATGACTAGTGGTCATTACCGGACATGTTTCGCCATTTTAGGCTGCCGAATTTCGAAAGTATCAATACAGATTATCGATATGTTAAAGAATTACATTAGTCAATTAACCGCGTCAATGAAAGACACCTTGATGTTAACAATGTTCGACAGATAGCGAAGAGTGCTGAGGGCTGTCATAAATAAAATGCCTCGCGTCAAATGCGATGTCCGTTACCCGTCACAGGAATTTCTAGCGATCATCCTATTTTATGATGACATTATCCAACGCACATTTGGGACGGCTATAGCTACTAAGGACATTAACAGTTACCCTTCCGCAAAGCGAGTTTTATGGCGTAGATTTCAGCTCCCAGTTAGCGACCTGGCGAACGATTTCAGAGAAATTTTACAATGTTCTTTCCAAGTCACTATACTAATAGTTTCTGGCGAATACCCCTGACGAGTGTCAGCCGAAAATATTCGGGTTCATTCCAATATGAATATGCTATACTATTTAATTGTATATTGAAGTTCTGTACTTCCAAAAAGCTCTTCAATTTTCGAATTAGAAAGAAATCAATCATCGATATCTAGATGTAGCCTATATAACCAAGTCTAGATATCCCCGAAATCAACACAGTCACTATGAAATTCTGCATCAACACGAATTTACTGATAATTTCAATTCAGTTCAGTTCAGGGTAATATTTGAAGCCGGAAGACTCTTTAATTCACAGTGGTTACGTGATCGATTGAGAAACGATGTAATTTGAACTACGCGGTAATCTTGATTTCAACATATTCGAATATTGCTTGTGCTATAGGCGTACAGATATCCAACTATACAAGTAACAACATATCTCGTTCATAAGTACACTGAGCTTATAGCTTTGACTCATCTAATTATCATAATACCTTCATCTATTCTCAATAACGGCGCAATATTGGATTATAGGAAATTTTGTAATATCTTCCTACGCATAGGCATACTGGTCGTTTGCGTTATCAGAATTTTTCCGCCGCCGACACTGATCAGGTTCAGATGACATTTCATAACCGTTTGGTTTAGTTGGAGATACATTTTAAGTGTACAGGCTACATAGTCACTTTGAAAATGGGTGTTAGCATCTTCATCTCTGTGGTAGGATGAAGGAATTGCAACTATGAGACGTTTCGAAATGATGAAGTTTCGATAGGAATAATCCACGCCAACGACAAATACACAATAAGATAATGAATGAGAGTAGTCTAAACTCAAGATTATAAAGTGGCATTAACAACAGTACCTGACCAGAGTCGGAAATAGAAGATCAGTAATTTCGGCAATTGCGATACGTTACACGTATTACGTATTTGTGTCAATACGTTCGTATTTCGATTGCTCTCTATCCCAACCTAGCGTTACGTTTGAATTAACCTCACGCGACAGCAGGACAATAAGACATTGTTGTTTTTTGAAGTCCCGATGTTTCGACAACAGTAACTATTCTTATTCTTGTTCCTGAGCTGCCGAATATCAGAACGGCTCACTACGTTCTAGGCGTCTGTAATACACTCGTTATTAGGGCTGGGCAAAATCGAGTACCTGAGTGATTCGATTCTGAATCACGTCTTATGCTTCGAGTCGAGTCGAGTAATCGAGTATCACTCATTATGACGCCATAACAGAATGTAAGATGTCCAAGTTCAAATATGTATCATTTATGCCACCACAAAGAATATAATGCCTGTTATGCATTACTTTGGTAATTTTTCGACCATACCGATTTCGCTGTAGGCTACTTCGTGACAAATGTTGTGGGATGATCAGGACTTCGGAAATGGGTTATTTCCAGGAACGTTCGTAGCTTTGTACTTACTATATGTTTCGCATACTGCGATAGGCCAATCATGGTTTCAAGGTTTCCAGTAGGGTTGTAACGAAGTCACAAGGTTCCGAGTCACAAGTCAATCTCACTTTTATAGTTTTGACTCGAGCCAAGTCGAGTCATATTCAATTCACCACCGAGTCAAGTCCGAGTCCAAGTCACGGAGTAGAGTGTCGAGTCCGAGTCATAGTGTTTAGTTCCTATGTGAAACCCACTTTTTTCAACTCTGCTCGGTGATATCGAAAGCTTCACATTCATAATATACCAATTTTCCTCCCTTTAACGGCTTCTGGTAGCATTTTCAAGTATCAGTACTGATAGACGAAATAATAATAGTGCGATAACTTTACTATTCTTCGAAATTACAATGAAATGACTGTCTTGGTAGACCCAGTCTCGAGTCATATGACTTGGTCCGAGTCATGCGCAATGACTCGAGTACAAGTCGAGTCAATACACAAATTGACTCGAGTCGAGTCGAGTCATTTTTCATTTTTAAGAAAATGACTCGAGTCATTACAACCCTGGTTTCCAGAGTGGAAAATAGTACTGAAACTACAATTTTCGTTGATAACTTAACATGCAGTAGCGAGGAGCGTATGATTTCAGTACTCGAAAAAATCGTCTTTTACTACTCGACTCGAATCATTAAAATTTATACTCGATTCAGATTCGAGTACTCGAATCATTGTGCCCAGCCCCACCCGTTATCGTGATCGCGTAGAGACCAGACGACAGCCTAAATATAGGCCTACGCCAGCATTTATGTAGGTGTTTTGGAGTCTACCTAGCTTTGACTCGATATTGTGCGTTAGATTCACAATACCTGCATCTCGTGCTGCTCAGTTACGCCGCCAGCGTGTAGTTCAATCCAGAACGACTCCATTGGGATCTTGTAAGCGGCGCCAGGACGGCGCTGCATTGTGTGCTCAAACAGGTTTCTAGCTTCGTGTAATTTCCAGTCCACGACTTCCGTGTTTACGCGTCCGATCAAATCTTTCATGAACGGACTGGAAAAAGAATGCGTTGCGTCATAAACAATGGTGCCGTGCTATAGGCTGGGGTATCGGCAGGTAATAAAGCGCTATTGCCTCGGCAAAATTTTTGGGTGTGATGTGTTATTGGTTAAATGACTGCACATTTTGCATAGTGGTAAGATATTTATTGGTTTCTCCCCCTTCCAGATTGTCATTCCGTCAACTCTAGCCTACCTCCGTGACTGAAAGCTTTGGGTACGGAAATTTGGACCAATCTTCGCTGGTCACTTCACAAAACCTCTATGACGTAGCCTCGTTGTCGATTCCCAGCTTTAACTTCTCACAGTGACGCAGATGGCAGAAGACGGTTACTTTTACTCGAACATACGCGTATAGTACACGCAATTAGGCATAGCTGACACGAAAGGCCTGAGTAAATATTCGCTGATATGTTGAAGCATGTGTATAGTGATTCTTATTAACGGGATTTTTAGGCGTACAACGAATCCATCATAAAGTACATCGTAGACCTGTATAGACATAAGGTAATTTCATGCCAGCTTTTCGATAGTCTAAACCGCATCGCTGCTCGTGAACACTGAGAAACGGAGAAAATACTTTCGGCTTTCAGGTTTCAGAAACAGTAACTTCGCTTGGAATGTTATTAGTATATCCCGCGGTAATTTCGCGAAGAATACTAAGCGTAACACTGTAGTATTACCGGTAGAACGTCAGTAAAACAACTCAATTTTTTACGTAGGAGACTTCTTGACAACAATGCACTTTCCATGACGTAGAGTGCGTGAATATAAGTCTCGTGGTGTTGACTCAAATTTTTTTCGAATGAATTTACTACAAAGTTATTAACCAACAAATGACGTGATATAGTGATATTGATATGACGTTTTTGAATAAATTACGTTTCACAGAAGAAACCATGGTTACGTTACTTATAAGTGATAACTTGGGTTTACTAAGTCAAGATCATACATTAATTTTGGAAAGTTACCAAACGAAATTGAACAAAATAATAACGTAGTATGTCATACTGCTTAGCATCGATCAAATTCCATGAAAGTTTTGAGCTGAGCTGGATTATAAGAACCCAGCAAGTAGGATAACCTACAGAAGTGGACCGATGTGGGGCCGATTTTCACAACACCGGGTCTTCACATTCAGGGCCGTAACAGCACTTCGTCAG
>ATSW01055340.1:0-11021 GCA_000444245.1 Botryllus schlosseri | reverse complement strand
AGTGTAATGGAGTCGCATTCAATTTCGTTCATAAGTGCTAGCTTTAAGTCAGTATGAAATCACGCTTCGTCAGGGATATATTCACAATCTTGTTGCATACGACTCGGAATATAGTTAGCATTCCTACAGTACTTGCCAGCCAACAGCATTCTCTATGCAATTCGTAATTAATCTGATCTGGGCGAAGTTAACTTAATCTATTTAGGTAATCCTGACATAGGCTCATAGCGAATTTGTAGCTACAAATTGGAAGAACGTGAAACAATTAATTTATTGGCATTCTTATTGGCCCTCGGTATTTACAATAGTTGATAACTATTATCGAGAATGTACTGAAATAATATTATTTGTTTTGAATGCATTTCTTATTTTTTCATAGAGTAACTGGAACAATAATATACTGTGGTAAAAATGATTAACTATGGAATGCTAGAGGAATATTATTATGCGTACGAACTACAGTAACATTGAATTTTAATATATATGGCAATTATAATTATTCAGTCTATACTTTTGAGCACCAATTGCACGAGTTCATAAGCTAGTAATTTACGATCTGATTATATATAATAGGCCTACTTGTTGTCAAACATGTGACATTGATTCTACGATATATACCAAGGAATAATTAATAGATGATGCCTGGGCTTGAACTGATTTCAAATAGGATCAATTTTATATTTCCTGATAAGCTCATTTAAGCTGTTCTAGAATGTTGACCGAGAGAATTAGCCTCAATTGCTGCAGACTAGGATTATAAAAAATAATGCAATATTTGCATAAGAACTTTTAATAGCCTATAAAATTGTGGTTAAAGATTTATTGCTTGCCACTGTCACCATCAGATTCATGGTAAAGTTTGTAATCCCTTGTGTCATAGCCGCAGAAAATGATTTGAAATCGATATTTTTGTAGGACTACAAGACGTCCTATATCAGTTTTGGCCTTCTTGTTCGTGACATACGGTATATTTTTTAAAGTTGATGTTATTGTCTGCTTTTTACAAATAACCTTTTCACCTTTTTGTGGTTATCTACTTTGAGTGGGCATATTTGTTCATGTTTTAAACTGTCCTTTTTTAATCTTTACTGCAATTTGTTGGTATAATTAAAATTCAACAATTCCACTTGAGCGAAGTTATTGCCCATTCAATTTCAAACCGAGCTTGTACCCGTGTGCTTATAATTTTGCCATACAATTTACGATTATTCACCTTGAAACTTTTTTTCAATTTATCCTGTGATCTCCTTTTAAGACATTTCCGTATTTCATCATGAAAAATGTACTAAATTCTCACGGTTGAAACTTTCGCAGACGTGTATGTGTCTATACTAACGCAATGGCTTTAAAAGTGATTCAATTTCATGATAAGTAAACCGATATTTTATTGTTGTATGAGACTAATGATCAGTATGAGCAGTCATGTATAAAAGATATATTCTATATCAGGCGCGTAGCCAGAGGGGGGGTTTCGGGGGTCGGTACTCCCTCCTTTAGAAGCGTGAAACCCCCTTCTTAAACGCGAAACCCCTTTATTTTGAAATGATCGTTCTGACGCTAATGGTCGGTTGCAATTCAATAAGTCGTATTATCAGTGTTTAGTGCGGCCAATTAGCGAAAGGCGTGTAGCCAATCAGCGTCCGTGCGCGATGCACTGCACAATGTAACGCGACACGATCATCCGCTGAGATGATTGCGAAATTAGGTCATTCATTGCCGCGTGCTCGGCAATAGTTGCTAGCCTGGTTTGTCGCGTCTCCAACAAGCCTAGTTCCGCTGGCTTGAATAATCTCATCTGCTATAGGCCCGGTGTGCACGATATCATCGCTCACCTACACAACCGCATCTGCAAGCGGCCTAGTATACGAAAGATATCGCTAGCCTAACTACCGCGTCTCGGGCCTACCATGCTTTGGCTCATATTTCCCGATGGCTCGGATAAAATGGTCGTTAAGTATATGCTGATTAGCGATTGTGATTAAAGAGTGTCATCTCGAAACTGAATTACATCGAATGTTCGCAAACATATGCGACGCGTGCGTACGTACATGCGTAATTGATTTCCGTTAATACTTTAACATAACCATCAAAAGCTGTGTGTCAAGGCTAAAAAGAGGTAAGGTTTGAACCACCTGAAATCGGCGTCATTATAGCCCGTATTCCATGAAAACTCGTACATTTTGAATTGCGCAAATCGTCGCAGAGGCTATGTAAGACGTAAGACGCATTGCTAAGCGCGCGTATTTAGTTGTTCGACGCATTGATAAGCGCACGATATCATTGGTTGGCCTACACAATCGCATCTGCAATAGGCCTAATACGAAAGATATATCAATAGATCATCGCTAGCCTAACTCCATCGCTAGCCTAACTATCGCGTTTCGGCCTAGCATGGTTTGGCTCCTATCTCTCGATGGCTTGGAGACCATGCCGTTGATTGTATGCTGATTAGCGATTGTGATTAAAGAGTGACATCGCGAAACTGAAAGACATCGAATGTCCGTAAACATGTGCGACGCGTGCGTAATATATCTCCGCTAATACTTAAACATAACCATCAGAATATGTGTATCGACTTGAGTTATAAAATAGGACAGGTTTGAAGCACCTGAAATCGGCGTCATTATGGCACATATTCCCAAAAATCTCGGACATTTCGACTTGCGCAAATAGTCGACGAGGCTGCGTTGATGAGCGCGCGTACTTAATTGTTCGACGCTTTGATAAGCGTAGGTATGGTTGTTGACGACAGATCAGGGAGTCGCTAATTAACAGTACTTCCGGACTCGTTGACAAGCTTATCAAACGCGTATAACCGCGAACACGAGGAGATTGTATAATGTATAATCGTCATTTACGCATGTACTTAACCCTAATGAATTGACGCTATATTAAGTAAATTCGCAAAACATCGAAACCCCGCCCTTCTATTTTAAAACCCCTTCCTTATTTTTCGGCTGGCTACGCGTCTGTTCTATATCATGAAACATCGGACTTAATGAACTGCCAATATGGCATTACTTCTCGATAGTAATGCAATACGAATTCTTAAATCAATCTTATTTAATGATAAATCATACTTACATACCAGTAATAAATTGATCTAATTTATCTTAATTCTATCATGTGAGCATAGCCTGGTAAATAATATGTATCAATAGCTTGTTTGTTAATGCTCAACAGTACCAGACATTACATGGATTTAGGATCGCTAGGCCAGGCCTAATTAAATATTTCAGTATAATAATAGCCTATGAACCTCTCATTTTGTTATCAACTTTACAACTTTGAAATCAGACCAAGCTGAAATGATACAGTAGGCTATGTCTGCGTAATTGGACCGAGAGCTATTAAATATGCAAGCTTGATATTTTCCAATTATGTAAAATATGAGGTAAACTGTGCAAGACATAGAATTCGTAGAATTGATCATGATGGAACATTCTCAGATGAAGTTCACCAGAGGCCCAGGTTCACCTAATCATCCTGAAGTACTTTATGTTGAACGGCACGTCTTAATAAGAATATCAACCTGTCATTATTCTAATATAATAAATGTGGAATAGCATATTTTTGCGTTTAAGGTACGTTTGCTACTTAAACTATGATAGACTTGCATTAACTGTAGAATCATTAGTCTCAATATTGATACCTGTTGATTTAGTAAAGTATTGTATAGCAAAAACATTCTTGCTAGGACTGATTGACCTGCTTTGTTAGGCTTACTGATTGTTTCTCATCGTGTAATACGCTAAGGCCTAAGCAACTTATATATAGTGTTATCACAATTCAGATCGATCAATAGAGTCATATCTCATACCCATGGGGTTAGAAAGTGATTCAATGCACATTATTCTTTGTTGCAATACTTGTTGTGGATGACTTCATTGGATCCTGCAGTCCTATGATTGATTTCTAAATAAACTTGTTTTTATGTATAGCCTATCGTATAGATGTGGTTTAATTTAAGTTACCCAGCAGATACGCCATGCAGAAGGGACCAATATAGTAACATTGCTACTGAAGTAGAATTAATGCTGTAAATGTCTACTCAATTACAAAAAAATTTACTACTAATAACTACGAAACACGGGAGATCTAAAATACCTCAGTAAGTAGTTTAAAAATATGAATTTGGGTTCGCATGCTTCTAGCAGGCAACTGAACTGCAAGATGCATCTTTACGGCTACCGCAGTATAACACTAAATAAATGGACAATCGCTGAAAAAATATTTAGCTGCCATGCTACGGAGGCTATTTCATGCAGTTGCTATGGCCATTTTACACCTGAAAATTGCATAGTGTATTCATATTGGTATGAACCCGAATATTTTCGGCTAACACTCGTCACGTGTAATCGTCAGCAACTAGTTGAGAATTGAGAATCTACTAGTTGTTGACGATTACCCCTGATGAGTGTGGGCCGAAAATATTCTGGTTCATTTGAATACTATTCAATTACATCATAGTGTCCTATATGGTGTCGACACAGGCGAATCTCACGCCTCAGTGAAATTGTATCACGTCACAATTTCCATTTGGCTACAGGCAATGTGACGGTCATTTTTGACCGGATTGCCGAGCATTAAATTTGGTAAAACAGGTATCAATCGAAAGCTGACTCTGCACTGATCATAAAAATATAAATTTTAATCCGGTCGTGGTCCTGGAACTCCCACAATCAGCCTCGAATTTTTCATTGTTATGGAGATAGGCATTTGGACGCAACAATGCCGTCTGGCGAAACGAGAGAGTAGCTCAAGAGAAAAAGAGCCAGACCGCATTGTTCAGCATTGTTGCGTCTCAATGCCAATCTCCATAACAATGAAAAATTCGAGGCTGATTGTGGGAGTTCCAGGGCTACGAGCGGAATTAAATTTATATTTTCGTAATCAGTGCAGAGTCAGCTTTCGATTGATACCCGTTTTACCAAATTTAATGCTCGGCAAGCCGGTCAAAAATGACCGTCAAATTGCCTGTAGCCAAATGGAAATTGTGACGTGATAAAATTTCACTGATGCGTGAGATTTGCCTGTGTCGACACCATATAGGACACTATGATTACATATTCTGGACTCCCACGAAGTTCTACATATGAAAATGACGCAAACTTACCCAAATAACTTTTTACTTTTTGATATCCAAACCACAAAAATACTGTTAAGCAGTTCTATGGAAAAACAGTTCAAAGGGAAGTGCAAGTTAGCAAAACGTGCTCGAGTACTTATATACTGACCACCTCTGCATCCTAGGGATGGCGTTCATAAATATTTCTTGTTATTAACAGCTTAATTAGTATAACCAGCCAAATTCGAGAACGAAACAATGTCCAACCAAGCCCAGTCGATGAGAATCGGCCATTACGTGCTTGGCTCGACGCTCGGAGTCGGCACTTTCGGCAAAGTGAAAATCGCCACCCACAAGCTCACCGAGCATAAAGTGGCCGTGAAAATCCTGAACCGCAACAAAATCAAGTCCCTCGACGTCGTGGGAAAGATAAAAAGAGAGATTCAGAATCTGAAACTCTTCCGTCACCCGCACATCATCAAGCTGTATCAAGTGTTCAGCACGCCCACTGATATCTTTATGGTTATGGAATACGTGCCTGGCGGAGAGCTGTTCGATTATATTGTGAAGAACGGGAAGCTGAAGGAAGACGAGGCGAGGAAATTCTTCCAGCAGATCATTTCCGGTAAATATATTATTCACAGTTCAAGTCCATAGTTGTTGCTAACTACATGAAGTATGGATTCTTCTGCTTTGGCAATTAAGTGGTAGGCTTAAATCCAGGGTTGCCATATCGTTCTGATTTCTCCGATTTGTCCTTATTTTTGACATGAGTTCTTATTTTGTCCTTATCCGTCCTTCATAGAATACCTCGGTAGGCCGAAAGAGCACTAGTGTCGTGGAAGCTGAATAGCCTATATTTTCAAATAATGCACATTGCACCTATTCATTCGTAATGGGTAATTTTGTGTAAGCCAAGAAGATGCATGTAATGCAATTTTTAAATGAACCACCTCTGATCAATTGCTAAAAGTATGAGGTCCTTTTCAGAGACTCATCTTGTACTTCCGACAAGATAGTGTAATGGTTAAGCGTTTGACTTGTTGATCTGTTGGTCGTGGGTTCAATCCCTGGCCCGGTTCAGACCAAAGACCTGAGTAGTAACACTAGTATTCGTGACTTCCTCGCTTGGCGCTTGGCATGGAGGGGTAGTGCAAGACTTAAAAAGCCTTACAACGCTATATCTCCGTCTTCCTTGTGCAGCGGCATATGCACAATTGCACATCGTGCACTCATGGTATGCATTTGCACAGATCGATTGTATGCATATCATGAGTCGGTGTATATGCCGCAGAAAAACATCGAGGACAAATATATACAACGTCCTATTCCAGTTGAGTACTGTCAGCGCAAACTACTTTAACCTACTATGACTGCGAGTTGACTAAGTGCTGGTACAATATCACCAGGCACATGATTCGGTGCTGGTGTTACTTGGAAAATTTACTATAGATACTAATATATTGTAATGTAATGTGGCTGAGTGGCTGGTGCACTTCGATCATAGAGTACATTCTGATTCCTGTTGCTACGAAATTTACATGTCAGTTTTGTCAGTCAATATATATTTCGTAAATATGTAAATGTAGATATAGATGAGCTATCTATTGATTGTGGGTTCCTTTCCAACCACACTGTGCTTTTGTCAGGGGTGAATTACTGTCACCGGCATAAAGTGGTTCATCGCGACCTGAAGCCGGAAAATTTACTGCTCGACGGCAACAGTAACGTCCGAATCGCTGACTTTGGGCTGTCCAACATGATGTCGGACGGAGAGTTTTTGAACACGAGCTGCGGATCTCCGAATTACGCCGCGCCCGAGGTGATATCCGGTAAGAAATTTTGAAATTTTCAGTGAAATCGCGGAAAAGTCATGTCTAGTATACTTTGTTGGAAAGTGTTCCTCCACTATTGTCAATTTTGAGCACTTTTTATGTGTTTGCTCAAGATTTTGTGGCTGGATACAATGATTCGAGTACTGAAATCTTAATGGAGTATATTTTTATGATTCTACTCTTGTAGCGAGAGATGAATTTTTCGACTACTGAAATTGAAAGCTATCTGCCGCTAAAAGTTAATTTACCAACTAGAATTGTAGTTTCTATACTATGTTCATCTCCATTCACTGCGCACCGATTTATTTCAGGGAAACTGTACGCCGGGCCGGAGGTCGATGTCTGGAGCTGCGGCGTGATCCTTTACGCGCTTCTTTGCGGGACCCTGCCGTTCGACGATGAACATATTCCTAGTTTATTCCGCAAGATTCGCAGCGGAGTCTTCGACATACCGCATTATTTGGACAAGGGCGCTGCCAGTCTCATCAAACACATGTTGCGGGTAGGCTGTTGTGCTACTTCGCTCGTTTTTGTGTGCGAGATTTGAATATTTTCTTTTTGGACCGATACTGTGATGTAGGCTACGGTTCTACGGTCCTGGAAAGTGATTTATGGGTGCAATCGAGTAAGGGACTTTTAACTGGCGCACAAGAACTTGGGTGATGGGAAAGTGAAGGCAAATGTGTCATAATTAGGGCAAGTTTTTGTTGCAGTTAAATCCGTGGAAAGTTGCATTTATCTTTGACAAAAGTTGCAGTAAAAAGTTCAGTTCAGTTCCACTCCCGAAATACAGTTTTCCATCCACATTCTCCATTGGTTGACTAAAAAAAAAGGTCAACTATCCAACTCAACTCCCGACATATCCGTAAGAGCGTTACTTCAGTGCTGATTTACGGTATTTCAGTCGAATTTGGCCGTGTATTTCACCAAAATTCTCAAAAAACAGTGACATATACTGCCAAATATTTCCAGTAAAAAGTTGGTTGCATGATACATCGAAAAAAACTTTCATGAAAAATCGAAGAAGTTGCATGAAAAAAAAATGGACGAAAGTCGCAAAAAGTTGCACTATAAGATTCCTTCAAACAGCTTAAAGCAGCATTCTGCATATCTTGTAAAAAAAGTTTCAAAAGTTTCAAAAACTTACCCTAGTCATAATTAATCATGCGAATTATCTGAGACTTCAAATTCAGTGTGTCGCTGATGGAACTATCCAATTTTGTAGCAGACGCCGTTTTTTTTCTCCAAATATCTGAAATAAGTAAAATTCTGTGAAGCAGCACTTGAATAGTGCCGGTAAAAAAGCAGAAGCGCTTTATATTAGAACTACTTTCTAATTTTCATCGTACAAATTGTAGATATTCCTAAAAACTGTTCGATTAGAAGTAATCAAAATCATAACTGCGTGAGGAAAAGTAGAAGTGCTTGTTTTTTATTCTGACGAAACTATGACAACGCGAATGTAGACTTAATCCAAAATAACTTGTGATCAGGTGGACCCGATGAAGCGCGCCACCATCGAGGACATCCGCGGATACCCGTGGTTCCAGCAAGGCCTGCCAGGCTATCTGTTCCCGGACGACGCCGGCAGCAGCGACACTATTGACGAGGACGCGTTGGCCGAAGTGTGCAAGAAATTCGACGTCACCGAGCAGGAGGTGTACCACGCGCTCGGACATAACGGCCCGGAGGACCCCCTGAACGTCGCTTACCATCTGATTATCGATAACAAGGTGAATATCTTTGTTTGTTCATTCGGCAGAGAAGAGTTGAACAACAAGGAAATTTCCATTATTTACAAATTAGGTTTGAATCAGAATTATAGCTTCAGTTTTTTTTAATTAGATTAGAATACAAATAGCGAATTTGCAAAAATTCAATTCCGAAGTAGTAAAAAATGCAAGAAGAATCAAGTTAAGTGCATATCAAATCAGGGCAGGGTTGTAACCATCATAAGGCTCTGAGTCACAAGTCAATCTCACTTTTATAGTTTTGACTCGAGTCAAGTCTAGTCATTTTCAACTCACCACCGAGTCAAGTCCGAGTCCAAGTCTTCGAGCAGAGGGTCAAGTCCGAGTCATGTTATTATAACTCGAGTCAAAGTCAATGTGTTGACTGCTCAGTTTCCAGTTGAAATCTTGTTAAACTCACTTTTTATAACTATGTTTGGTGATATCGAATGGCTCGCATTTATAATATACTAATTTTCCTCGCTTTTAGCAGTTTCTGGTTGCATTTTAAAGTAGGCGACCAGTACCAATAGATGAAATCCGAATAGGGTGGTAACTTTACTGTTCTTCGAAATTACAATGAAATGTCGGTCTTGGCCGTCTGAGTCTCGAGTCATATGACTTGGTTCGAATGACTCAAGTCCAAGTCGAGCCAATGCACAGATTGACTCGAGTCGAGTCATTTCCGTATTTTGAGAAAAATGACGAGAGTCAAGTCGCGTCATCAGAAAATCGTGACTGGAATCGGACTCGAGTCGAGTCATGACTCGAGTCATTACAATCCTGAATCAGAGCTCTTGGCGAGTCAGAGTTCGTGAGCACGAGAATGGCAAGTGTCTGTAGTAGCATTTTCAGGACAATCGGTAATTACATTAGAATTACAATTAAACCGGAGAAACGTTTCAGGAATGAGATTAGATTTAGATTGCCGGCGTTTTTTTCGACGTCTGTTTATAATTTCCATCATGGATATGCGAAGCAGGGTATTCTCGGGGCATTGCGAAATTTTATTTTTTGTTATTTGAAAAATGATCTTTTAAATATCTATTGTATTTCTCACCGCAGTTGATGACGCCGTAATTGTCGTATCACCGTGCGGAGATTTACGATTCACCGCTTGAATTTTTCGTTAAGATCATATACAGCCAGGCCCCGGACTTCTTCCTGGCGCAAAGTCCCAGCGCGGCCAACATCAATTTCATGAGCGGAGGAAACTCGATACCCCACCCGGAACGCATCGCCCCCTTTTTGGACTCCGTCCCGACCGGGCTGCCACCCGCCAACGACCCGGCGGGCAATCCCAGAAACCGGTCCACCTCCATGAAGCGGGCAAAATGGCACCTCGGTATTCGGTCTCAAAGCAAACCCAGGGATATTATGTACGAGGTTGGTATTAAGAAAATCTCAAATGCGAATCGAGCATTAATTGTAATGGTTCGAGCCAAGTACTGAGAGAATCGTATACCCCTCTCCACAAAGAATTATATTATCAACGAGAATTATAGTTTCGATGGCCTTTTTCTCAACATGGTAGCCTTGAAACCTCGATTAATCGTATCACAGCATGTAGTACAAAACAATCGTTTTTTTTTTAGGGATTCCGGGGATGCACCGATTAAATTGTTGGTTGCCTGCCTGAAAAACATGCGGCATACCAAATTTGGCTCAATTCCAACCAGTAGCAATTTTTGAATATATTTGAAAAAATTTTGAACTATCCTATTATGCATGTTAGCGGAAATGACATTTCATCATTGCCATTGTCTCAAAGTCCAATGAAAAATACCAAATTATCTCTTTATGGTTTAAAACTGGCATTATTGTCTTTGTGGTTGCGCGAAAGGTACCTATTTTAACTTCTCATATCTTCCATGCTCGTACAACGTTATAACAGTGATACTTGAACACTTGGTTCAGAATCGGAACACTCGGTTACTGAATCTTCCCTACTTATTTTCCCTTTTGGAGTCCGTAAACGTTGCTTATGACAGGTGTTCAAGGCTATGAGGAAGCTTCAATTGAGTGGAAAGTGATAACGCCTTATCACGTTAGGGTGCGGAGGACCAACCCTGTCAGCGGGCATGTAAACAAAGTGAATTTACAGGTGAGTTACGCGCGGATATACTGCTCTCTGGGAAACAGATGTATAAGTCTGTAGCTTAGATACTGATTCCTGCCGTCGTCTTCCACAAATTTGAGTGTTCAGGAAATCTTGTGATCGCATGACTTTCAGTCTTTGAAGACGTCAATTCCGATGATGACATTTTCATAAGTCAACAGACGTAGTCGATGAAGTGTGTCCACCACAAGTCATAAAATATTTAACAAATCAGTGTAGGATGTCATACATCTATCAAAAATACAGAATTTCACAGACGGAATACATAT
>ATSW01055293.1:0-11040 GCA_000444245.1 Botryllus schlosseri | reverse complement strand
CCTTCGAGCCTTTTCTTTTAAATGTCACTCGTATGCGAACACTTTTCATCTTTTCTGTGTGCATGAATTTCGTGTTATAGAGTTACGTGTGGGGGTGTATTTACCTATGAATTTGCAGGAATCCATTCATGTAATAAGAGTGGAGTTTTTAAGTGCTTAGGTCAGTGAAAAATCATATCCACATGACATTAAACAACACAAAGCGCCATAAATTGAAATGCAGGGGGAAAATAGTAAGAACTAAAATCCATTAGCGTGTTTGCATCCCACAAATGGTACTCACATTGATATAAATTTGTTGCAATGTCGTGATTTTTCGTGTTCAAGATGCGTATTGCCAAGAATGATTCAAAACCAGTGGTGGTATGTGTCTTATTCATAGCAATTTGCATCTGGACTATAAAGACCCATTCCATACCCATACAAACACCGGGACATTTTCCCGCACATACCTCGAAACGTTGTAAACCAAATTACTCCCTTTAGCCCATCATCAATCAATACTTGCAACTGCCTTTCATTTCTTTGAAGATTGTGTACTTTCTGTCGACTTTCATCTCCAACTACCGAAAACCTAGGGTTTCGAGTAACAGCATGAACACAAATCATGAAACGTGAAGCGACTGTATTTTATACTCTGCTTTGTAGGCAGACCGTCTGCCGATTGGATGATCCCATGTTACCGAGTAAGTATCCCCAGACACATGGGTGAATTGCACATTTCCTGGGGGAAGAGGCCCTGTTAAATATGAGGAAGATGTCAATCACGCATAGAAACATCACAATACACAAGTTTAGACAAGACGTGTCACAGATTACAGGCTTACCTGGCTGTAACCGAAGGATATCTGCAGTGCCATTGTGTTTGTGATGTTAAAGCAAATATTTGCAACAAAGTACAGTGGAGCGGTTTGAATTCATTAGTAATTGCGCTACCCAGACACTACCTTGACCAGCTAGATCGGTAAATTACTATTTACTTGTAATAAATGGAGCAATGACCACATCACTGACTTTATCCTCGTACAACCCTGCAACTTCAGCACGGTACTTTGTCCCAGGGGTGAGACCTGAAAATGCAGAATGGCGACGTAGAAAAAATGAGTCCAAGACTTTTCAAAATTTCACGCACCATCGGCTAAGAAAGATCGATCGAAATTAGCGCGGGGTTGCTCTTGATCAATTAACGGAACACTGCTAGAGCCTGACTCGTTTTCAATGACGCGAACCCGGTAGATGTAATCATTCCTAGTCTTTCGCCATTCGATACGCGCCGAATACTGATCGATGCGTCTCACTGGTTTCAATTGCGGAGCGGGAAACGGCGTCTAAATAATATATCAATTGGGATATTGGGAATTACGTACAAAAATATCACGAGCGATACGTACAGTGAACGTAAGGCGGTCCAGTTCTATTTTCTCTCCACTTGACGGCGATAGTGTCCCGTAAAGAAAAGCTTGGTATGTCGTGTCAGGTTTTAGTTGGAGGAGTGAAAACTTAATTTGGCCAGGGTCGACGGAGTACGTTTTGGTCTTTCCAACTTCTGACACCACAGTCAGTTTGATCTCATACCTAAATCGTAATAGAATTTGTAACAAAGAAAATCCAATTTGCAATGACACTCTTGGTCCTAAGGACAGCTTCTGAATAGGTTGGATGCTGTTTCTGGTTTCCCCATTATTTTCTTACGATAGGAATGGAACAGTGTTATGCAGTTTATGATTTGTTAATATTTTTATAGGCAGTATTATGCTTGTCACAGTTCAATTTGAGGATCTGTGTGTTCTTGATGTAGCCTACAAATATCGGTGAAAATTCAATGGCTAACAAATGAACTTTTCATAAGTCATTGCAATGTAACGGATAAGATCTTACAGTGTTGCACAATCTGCATTAAAAATGCAAGAAAATAAAGAATTGATGGTAAATTATTAGCAAATTAGTGTTTCAGTGTGATAAAAAGTATGATGCTGAATAATATGAGAAAATCGAAAATCCTATTACCTCGTACGCTTTCCTGGCACAACATACTTTGTCCAATACAGCTTTCCCGACTTGCCTGTAAGACCTTTTACTCCAAGATCGACCAATTTGGGAGGTCGCGTTGTCGCTAAAATTGACGAAATTCCATTACGGGGACTCTCGCGTGCATTTTCCGTAACTTCATGCTTACTCGTAGTGCTAGGGGCAGCTGTTGACGTAGTTGTGGTAGCAGTTGTCGGTGGGTTGAATTGAGCGTGTCCTGATATGACAGCCGCAGCACTTTCGACACTGTCGATCACCGACCGGACAGCCACACGATAATACTGATTCACAGCAAAACCTTTGATGTCATAAGTTTAACGGATGCGATCGACTTTTTAAAAAATGGGCATCTTTTCGTACCAGGTATTTCAGAGGATGTTTGGGTCGATCGAAAAGAAGACATTGGTGACAACTCGGACTTTGTGAAGTAAACATTATATTTCGATATCTTTTGTTCAACAGGTGAACTCCACGTCAGCACCAGGGTACCATCGTCTTGGAATGTCCCCATTAAATTCGTAGGTGGTGGAATAGCTGCGGTAATTTGCATGTGTGACACTAAATGATATGTAGACAGCAAACCGATATACTTACGAGTGTACAGTACATCTGAGGGTGATACTGGGGCACTTTTTTCTCCATTACGGACAGCCACAAGGGCAACCACATACGTCCGACCCGGCTTCAACCGGGACAGAAGTATTGATTCCGCAGCTGTATCGGCACTCTTCACTTTACTAGGCTTCTTCTTATCGAAATATTGCACTGAAATCGATGAGAATATTGTGAATTCAAGAGGAATTTAAGAACACACTCATGTAATCACATTGATATGTTGTTCCACTTTCTCCGGGACTCCACCGCAAAAGCAAAGATGTAGGTGTGGCTAGTTCCAAATGGAAGTTCACTGGGGAGCTGACTGAAACACCGGATTCATCTGACAAGAGTGAGTCTGACAGGCCAGTTGAAGCTTGAAGTTCAAAAGGTGCTACAAAAGAGAAAGTCAAATTAAATGCTGCCAAAATACGAGCTCTAAAATCAAATTGTAGGAGTGAGCATTTCACGGGTATTCCTAGGTGCAGGCTAGTATGTGATACAAATGTACATGTGATAAATTACCACTGGTAAAGGCTAAATCATATACAAAGTCCTACTATCACATACTCAAGATTCAGCAATAAAAACTGCACACCAAACATGTGTAGCATATTACGTGTATCGATTTTCATTGAGTCTACAAGCGTCACTTTCTGACCCTTCTCTTCATACAGATCGATTCTAAATTTAGAATCATACGGAAGGTTCGGGATAGCGACACTTCGTTCTCCATGTTCTGGCCGTACTTCTCCCTGTGTGAGATTGGATGGATTGGATATTTGCTATTGATTCATGCTAACAATCCTTACTTCAAACTGATCCATGGGCCATGTCCTTGAATAGGCTACAATATACCCGACTGATTCTGGGCTCGGAGTAGATCTGAGGAGTAAGTCGTACCATTCCACAGATTCATCGGTCCAGGAAACGTTCAACGAGTTGCCAGGAATAAGGGACGCGCTAAGCCTCTGATTTTTTTTCGAATTCCGTCGTCGAAATTCTGAAATGAAATATGATTTAACATATTCAGGCACCACAAAATACAGCTTGTGCAGCTGTAATTGCGCTTGTATAACCCACTTCAAAATGAGATTTGACAAGATACGTACCGTCCCAATCGAAATCCTCATCAACAGACTCTGTTGTGATATTCCCGAGTTCCGTAAGGTCCACATTTTCTAATTCCCCATCAAGTGTCAAATCTTTGGTGGGAATCGACACAAGGTCATCTACGGGATACCATTCATTGTCAGGAAGACTTACTGTCAAAGTAAAGGATTTTGGAGAATAATGCCACTATAATGTATTATTTTAATTTTTAACTTACGCGTAGCAACAGCAACTTTTCCAGGTTTACTGAATCCAGCTGCGTGTTTTGCAATTACCTAAGACACAGGAGTGTTGAAAAAATATATAAAAACATACAAATAGTAATATATAATATTGTGAAGCAAAGAAAAGTATTCTTTTTAGCACATATAATACTTTACGAATTTTTAGCTATAATATAGGCATTTTTAACGGCAATGCGCTAATTGAATATTGAACATAGGTGGCCAGTAATGGAACGCTTCTACTTTTCAGATGCAGGATGATTCCACTTGCGCCACATTTACAAGTAGCTTTGATCCCAGGATAGGCTACTTCTCTGTTCTCAATAGCAATACTGCTGTAATATCATGAACCAAAACGTAGAAATCGTATTATGTTATTCTTTGTACATCTGTGATAGTATGTGTATTGTGTAGGTCTGAGCTGCATCAACTTAAACTACTTGATGCTACTTCCTTCACAAGAATTTCAAAAAACTCAATTACTAAATCAACTAATTATTTTGGTATATCTAATAATCAGTGGGCTTGTGTATCACTAATCTACTTAGTATTCCCAATTTTTCCATCATGATATAAACAGACACAGTTAAGATAAGTAAAATTGTTAAGGATTGATAAGTACTTGGTAAGTCATGCCAAATATAGTCTGGAGACTGTGTAATGTGTATGCTACTTTTTTTGTCAAAGCAAACACAGAAAATCAACATATTTGACGGATTCAAAATGACATGATATTTTCTATTGCACAAATATATCACAACATTGTAAACCTGGCGAAGATATTTTCACTCCTAAGCCTTACCGCAACTGCATATGTTGTGTCGTCAATTAAATCTTGCAAAACATATGATTCAGATGAGGGTGGCAATTCAACAGAAGCATATCTGAATGAAAAAAAATCAATATTGCAAGTGAACGGAATCTTAGGGTTTGCGAGAAAACCTTTCTGACGATTCATGGACCGGATGATACAAGATTTCGTAACCTAAGAGATCTTCGTTTTTGAAATAATAATCCCATTTGACATCGATTTCGCTGTCGGACAATGCTTTGGTGCGAATAATTGTCGGAGCTGGATAGCTGTATTCGGATTCTAGAAAAGAAGTGGTATATTAACCATACACTAAAGTAATTTCATCAGAAATCTAACCTTCTTCTCTGTCGTCTGTGACTGACAACACCTCGCGGTGATTCAGTTCTGAATAAGGCCCCCTGAAATATAATTGAGTTGAGTATACAATGAGTTAATTTTTATTGATATAACTCTCTGTTATCTTTAAATACATTATTATTAATAGAATCGAATCAGAGAACAAAATACCGATACACAAAATGAAGGTAATCGTAGTTAACACAAGGTGATGCGACAATTCATAACAATCAAAGATTAGATTTTCCGGAAGAGAATGAACCTTATCGTAATGATATGGAAGAACTACAGTGACTCACAATGTAACCTCCATATTGGAAGCGTCGTTGAAGATTATTCCCGCCCCGGCAACTGACGTGTCACCGGACGGGAACTTAGTCGATCGTCTATTCCTTGCTGTTTTCGCGGATTTGATATTCCTCCACCGACTCAAAAACGCCCAAATTTTCTCATCAGATGCTATTGCGGCAGTTGTAACACGGGGGGTGCTTGTGCTCATTGTGGTCTCAGGGACTGGGGATATTAAATCGGGAACACTTTCTTTCCGCTCGTTGACATATCCATCAAGTTCGTCGAAGACTGCGGTGGTAAACTCAGACGCTATTCTTGTCTGTGGGGTTGTGGTAACTGCGGAAGTTCTCGGAACTGGTAAAATAGTCGGTGTCACAGATTCAGCGGGTGTATCGCCATCTGAAAATGACAGGATGATGAATATGCATCGGATTGAACTAACTTTGATCTCATCTCGGGTGAAAGACTTATCTTTACACAGGTCATATTTAGACAGTTTGTTACCATATACACTGCACTGCAGGTAATGATATATTCGTACCACATATTGTAATTTATTGTATTATCTTGGGGGTTTTTAAGCAAAATTTGCGGCAAGATTTTGAGCTCTTAAACTATATCAGTCTAGTTTTTTATTTAAAAAGGATATCTGTTAGGCCTACAAATTTGTTCATGTCATTCAAGAATGAATGGGGCTATTTTAGTACTATCTGGTTATCAATTGTGTATAAAAATTGAGTTGAATATTTATCGGCTGCTATACTAAAAATTTCTGCTTACGCTTCATTAGCCAGTTCATATCCGAAATTATATACACACAGGTGTGGACACAATCGTTACTGAAGTGGAAATAGAAGCAATAAAAAATCTTCATATAACTTCATGTCAACAGCCTGATGAGAGGAAGACGTTTGCAGTATCGCTATGCAGTGACATAATTCAACCCATTAGCTATTTTACAGGCAACAAATTGAAATGATTAGCAACATCCACCTGTATTACTAGCCTCTAAGCCTTTCGTAGTAAACTGCAGTTCAATAATGTCGTCATTACCACTGATTTCATCCCGCGATAGCCTCACTTGATATGTGTATCCAGGATTCAAACGTATCAAGTCGACACCATTCGCACTGCAAAAAATAATGGATATTTGGGAAATATCAATGGGAACAGAAACCATTGTTGATTACGTGGAGTGTAGCGTTGTCATTTTGACAGGATTTCCGTTGGCAAGGACTTGCACTCTGTAGAATCGAGAATCCGTGACCTCTTTCGGATTATCCCACTCCAAACTGGCTGTACTGTTGAGCAGAATTAGACGAACCACTTGAAAATGATCCCACATAATTCCTATCCAATGATGATCAATTGCAAGATCAAGCATCTCTTGACCGAATTTAATACAAGATGAAATCACACTTCCAATTGTTACAAATTAAATCAAATTCAGCACATTATATATTACTTGATAATAAATTCATATGCTTCTTGCATTATTGCTATATTATGTTTATTATATTTAATGTTTATTCATATTTATGTTGTTTATTAACTGACCTTTCTCCAACATCTGTGGTTCTAAAGTTATCTGGTTTTCTCGTCTGAAATCCTTCCTCGATCGTATTGGAAAATTCCAATTCGAAAGCTTTCAAATCGTGTATGATATGTGGTAGAATATGATAAAAATTCCCCATAGTGTCAAGGGTGTAACTTCTTTGTGCACCACTAAAGAGAACATGTTATTTCAAAAATAAATGCTTTCATGTAGTGAATTGTAATCGACTCACTCTGGAATAGTAAAAGTTGTTTTCAGCTCAATACCAATGGTTTGTATATCTCTTCTTTGAAGGCTTACCAAATTCTCAGACAGCATCGAATATCTATCAGCGTTTAGCATAAGTACTGTCTTTATGGCATCGGGACGTTCGTCAGTAAATATAACCTTAAAATATATCAGTTGGAAGATTGCAAAAACCCCGCGTCAGTACATCTTACGTTCAACATATGTCGTAGGGATTGCTGTGCTAGAGATTCCGGCAACAAGGTTCGTTTCAAGCCCAAAATCTGTTGGTAAATTTCGGGCACAGGACTACTTGTCATTCCAAACAGAACTCGTGACGTTTCTCCCAACTGCACCAATCCGATTCTTGAAAATATGATTGATATTTAAAAAAAAAACTTTTCAAGCGCTCATCATTTTTTACAATAATGCGATACTTACCGGACTTTATCTTGACCGAGCTGTAGCGATTTTACAAATGCAAGCAGCAGATGCCTCAGCATGAAGAGTTCCGCTTGAGTTAAAGACGGAGACGCCGAAACCAAGATGACAAGGTCCAATTTCATTGATATAGTAGGAGTTGTTAAATTAGTGGAAATTGGATTGCTTTGTCGGTTATTCGTCTTTGTCTGTTGTAAAACAAGGTATAAAAACAGGGGGTCAAAGTGGTATTTTTGTTTGTTTTGGGGTATTCATGGTGTTTGTCGACTACTATGGTCATTTACACCAGGCCGATATTCTTCTTATTTCCGTAACTGCCGACTTATAGCACGGCCCACCTCTAGGCTTTTGTAAGACACCGCTGATGCGGATGAGGTGGCGAGGAGGAGCCTATAGGTAAACCTCCAACACTTGGGTATCGGAATTCGGAAGTCGACCTCGGTCGGACTCGATCCCGCACCCATTGGTGTTGCAGCCGCGGATTATACCACTGCGCTATCTCGCCACATGGTCAAAGTGGTAAAAGTTGAAGTAATGCCGAAAATTTCTACTCAATTACTAGTGGAAGTATCAATTTTTTAGACATGCCAACAGTACTTCAGGAAGAAGTAGAAAATATGACGTCTGAAAAGTACCCAAAGAAGTAGAAGTAGACAATGAGTGGAAAACTTTTGTTTGTTAATCATCATTGACACCTTGGAAAATTGCGACAATCATCTTCATGGCATATACATCATTGCAAGTTTTTCTAATAAATATGATACAAATATGCCCAAACGGTACTTCCTACTGGACAAAACCTATAATGTAAAAAGTAGGCAGTACCTGAAGTAGAAGCACAAGTAGTCTAAAACATAACCACTTGGTTAAGTACCACAAGTGGACAAAACCTGCTTGAGTAGTACTCAATGAGTACTATGGAAAAGTAAGAGTACCTAGTTTTTGACCCACTCTGGGTAGACATGTCGCAAACTACCATTTTGTATGCTATGCGCGTTGATTATATTAATGAGAGCATGCGCACTGCGCAGGCATAGAAATTTTGACATTTCTGGAACTGCGACAACTCAGTGCAATCAAAATTCTTTTCAATTTGTCTTATAAATAACCTCTCAATGTATTTGTGAAATTGAAGTTATTATTATCTTGACCATACTATTCTAGGCATTACACAATACCGTGATAATAATAAATAATAATATTTGAAAATTGTCACACCAATATATTTATTACACACTAATAATTTATTTACTGAAACTGTGAGGTAAAATGAATATGCAAAATACTCACAGACAAATCAATTCGATAACTGGTCCCAGGAATTAAGTCTCTAAATCTAACTGCACGCTCATTAACGACCAGCTTTGATCCTCGAAGACCGCCGGCCAAGTTGGTAATCTCGGCGAGGTATCGAATAGTGTCGTCAGCTCCAGTGTCCGGTTGATATCGAATTGATTCCCATCTCATTATCGCCGAGGTACTTGTCACATCTGTGACAAATAGTCTCTCGGGCGGGGCCAGAGCTGAAAAACAAATTGATCTGTTACATTTTTCGCCTGAATTTTCTTCAGGGCCTGGATTTATTTGGGAACATATGTGAGGGAAATTTACTATGATCCGGTATTATTCCTCTAATGCTAATCAGATTCGACTTTATAGGGAAAATATGCTGTCAAAACATGGAATAGATTACTGATTTTCAAAGTAGGATCACACCAAATATCATACTTGCATCTTTTAAACCAGAAACAGAAAAAAAAGCTTAGTAGTCTACTGCCTAGCATACTGGAAATATAGCTCTAAATATTATCTATGAAATCATTGCACTTAATCCCACTATTGCCATGCCGATTGTGCATATTATGATTGGTTGTGTAACAGTGACAGTTATGTAAGACTTGGTCCTTACACATAACCAATGATATTGATGATTCGTTTTTCGTTACATCCAGTTTAGGCTACTTACCAGTAGTAAACACAGTTGACACGGATTCACTTTCTATTCCAGACGGGTAAATTGCATATACGCTGGCTGAGTAGGCTTTTCCAGGAACAAGCGTATCTATGTCCTGTCTCATGGATACTGTCACGAAAAGAAGTTCCCAAACATTATTTCCAGTAAAAAGATATGTCACCTATATACCTGTAGTATCATTGTAAACTGGTACTGTGCTAATTCTCGGCAGTATCACGACGCGGTACTCCGACACAAATCTAGTTTGCATCACCCATTCCAGATGTACCGAATGCGTGGTCACATTACTTGCAATCAAACGACGTGGACTGGTCAAGGCTGTTTTTATCAAGATCGTAAAAATACCGTACAGAGTTTCATCTAACAATTGACCTACTGGTGACCACGTCCAACGTGACAACTTCACTGTTTTTCCGATAACCGGTAGCAAACAGTCGAACCTCGTAGCGCGTCCCAGGTTTGAGATCATTCACTTCCGCTTCTCTGAAACAGCAACATGAAAAAGCAATGGGTATTTTGTATGGTAAAATGATCGCAGTCTGTAATTCCTCAATCGGATTTTGGCACTGTGGCAAGCAAAGCAATGTGTTAAGAGTCACTTAAAAGTTCGGTAGAGACCTGAAAACTATAATGTCATCAGAGACGGTAAAAGTAGCGGAGTTGTAATGACTTGAGTCATGACGCGACTCAAGTCCGACCCAACTCACGATTTTTTGGTGACTCGACTTGACTCGAATTATTTTTTCAAATGCTTCAAATGACTCGACTCGAGTCAATTTGTGTATTGACTCGCCTTGTACTCGAGTCATAGTGCATGACTCGATCAGAGTCACTTGACTAGAGACTATAACGGCCAACACAGACCGTCACCAGAAGATTGGTATCAGTCCTGATACTTGGAAAATAGGGCCAGAAACTACTAGGACTGAGGAAAATTACGATATTATGAATACGAGCCATCCGATATCGCTCAAGCAGAGTTGCAAAATGGGGGTTGAACCGGATTGAACTTAAAACTGAACAGTGAACACAATGATTTGGACTCGGACTTGACTCGGTGGTGAATTGAAACTGACTCGACTTGACCCGAGTCAAAACTATAAAAGTGATATTGACTTGTGACTCGGAACCTTGTCACTTGGTTACAACCCTGAGTAACGTAGTAAAGTAGAATATGCAATGTTCAAGTAGGCTATGTATTATAGGCATGGCTTTGCCAAAAAAATACCGAAAACTATGAAGTAGAAGTACTCTATTATCATAGCTACTTGACAAAGTAGTGTAAGTAGCCAGAGTACTTCGAAGAAATAAAACTAATTCTTCACCGACCACCTCGGTACGTCATACGATCTTCTACCTCGCGATGGGGCATGACGTCATTAATATGCTCGTAACTTTTCCAATTATTTCCTCGCGTACACAAAAATGCGATGGGTTATGCTGT
>ATSW01055267.1:0-11329 GCA_000444245.1 Botryllus schlosseri | reverse complement strand
TGTGCCTTGGCAGTCTCAGAACTGATGATTTTGAAAAAATTTTCGACCAATAGTACCGTGTTCACTAAAAAAGGGTCTTCTTTCCCATATCTCCTCTCAAAATACCCGTCGCGTCGTATTTTCCGTTGATTGTCTTGCCAACGCTGACGTTCGCTGCGTCGGAATTCAGTTTTTGATCGCATTTTAACACATTTCATAGAAAAAGAGGACAAAATTCCAAAAAAATAGGACATTTAGGCGTCCTCCCAGGACACTTTCAATTTCTTGAAAAAAGAGGACAAATCCTCTTAAAATAGGACATATATGGTAACTCTAATATTGGTGTAATGTGTTGAAAATAATTCATCATTAAGTGTAACTGGCGATATTAAGTTGGCGGTTTCATGAGACCACATTTCTGAACACTTCTAGTCCATTAACAGTTATGATGTTATACTGAGTGATATTCAAATCATCATCATCATCATCATTGGTTTATTAGCAATTTTATCAGTTCAATACACCACAAAAATGCGATACAATGAAAAGAAAGAAAGATGTCGAAGCGACTAGGAGTTGTCTATGGAATCGGACTCCCACCTTGGCCTAGGCCAGGGGTTCTCAACCCGCGGCCCGCAAAGGTTTATTTTGCGGCCCGTGACTCCTTTCATCATGAACGCAATTATTACTAACACGATATTGTTACATATTAATTTAGCTGCTTAGCTGTCGTATCGCACCGTCTCTGTGTCGTTTGATTACTCATTTTTGATGTGTTCTGGTTTCTTGATATATGCTCGAGTTTAGATTGTTTATGCTTTGAGTCTGTATTCGGCTGGACTCTGGTTCAAGAGAATCCCGCTGCGTAGTACATTTTTTAAAGAGTTTTTCACTCACCGCGAATGGTTTGAACAGAGACAAGAGCAAAAACTAGGAAATTAAACGGCGAACACTGGGTTTGTAACTCTGCGTGGAACAATGAATTTGCTTTCTCAGATATAAGTGGAAAACTGATGTGTCATATTTGTCGAATAACAGTGTTTTCGTAAGTGGTAACGAAGCGTTCAAGCTTAAAATTATACCACGACAGTTTCGTCTGGAGTTATACATATCGCCTGATCTTAGAAAAAACGTTGCCAACTAGGTGTCAAGCCCAGCAATCCATATTTCGAAGCATTGTAAAATTGCTGACGTCGTTGCAAGCACATCGTTCAAAGTTGCTGGGAATATCGCTAAACCCAAGAAATCTGCTTGCTAAGGTGTGATTTCAATAAGACTGTGCTAGTATTCGCTGTTTCCGGAACTTAGCAGCAATGACAACATCACCTGACATATTTAGAAGCTATATAGTTGTCTGATTCAACCGTGACCAAATGAGTAACAGCAATGACAGTCGATATATTATCGCATGTTCTGAAACACGTTGCCGCGTAGACTACTTTAGCCTAGCATTGGACGAATTCACCGACTCCACAGACATTGCATATAGCTAATTATCTGGGTGCATTTTATCAGAGTGGACATATTTGCAGAGGAAATGCTGGCTGGGCAAACGTGGGAGGGTGACCAGCGAAAAACCTCAACGTAAAGCTAACTTATGTGACTAATGGTGCATGGCCCCCGCTAGGAATGAAAGGAGAAGGATTGATTGGTTTGCTCAGAAATTACCCCGAACGCCAGACTTCTTCTTATATCACTGAGACCTCAATGTGATAATGGCCTCTGTTACGAAAAAGTGACTGTAATTTCATACTTGCTCGCTCACGCTTTGAAGCAGGTTGTCTGGTGGAAGGGGTTAAGGCCCGCATACGACTGGTAAATAGGCTACAGTAGCCTTAATTTCATAGTAACCCACAAATACATGGTAATAATGTTCTGCGGCCCGCAGCGTCTTTTGCCGTTAAAATGCGGCCCGTTATACAAGGGAAGTTGAGAACCCCTGGCCTAGGCGATGTAAAGAGGAGGCATGCACACTGATTGAAAGTAAAGAAGATAGTATAGAAAAAGGAAGCGACAAGAAATAGGGCGGCATAACTCGAAATGATCGACATAACTCGACGGGACTCGGTGTCGACTATAACTCAGGTACTCGAGTTCGCCCAGCCCTAAACTTTTAAACAGTGTCACGTTTGCAAATTTGCATCATTTTGTTATCGAAGATCTTATGTGCCAATATGTATTCTTAATTATCAAATAAATACGTTCAGTGCAAAGACATTTCAAATGAACTTATGGAGGTCTATTTGCTTGGTATATATGTGATATGTAAATTAGGTACATGAGAAATTTACCGAGTTATCTCCGCCATGCAGTAAGCTGTACTTTCGTTACCCTTTCCGGTTGCTAACTATTAAATGTGCGATTGAATCTGATTCAAATCTGCTCACGGGTTAAATAAGTAGGCTATTTATATTGAATTGGCAAATAATCTGTTTTAGTTCGAAGCCAACGTTATAATATTGTTTACACTTTTTTATGAGGTTTATATTTTTATTTAGAGTGTGTTTTGGATTTTTCTTCTATTTTGCGGTACTTTGGAAATGATCAATAAAACTGTGGGAATATTTTCTATGTTGCAAATGCCATCGTAACGACACCGGAAAAATACTCCGGGTTCTTACTCTGGAAATGGCCAAACCATATTTTACCGATAACGATGCAGTTTTTGTACAAATTCATTGCGAAAGCGGTGGAGCAAATGTTCTACTTTTACTGATGCAATAAATTTGAGATACTTTGCTTTCTCCATAACTATGCAGAGGACCCTGTATGTCTTCAAGTGGAGACAATTCCAGATTGACCCTACTAAGTCCGCTTTCAAACCTCGAAAATGTTCGAAAATCACGTTTGGTATGATTCAATCAGAGGAAAACGTAAACCTGAAATTGCCACCCCAAAACGGCGAAAGCGCAAGAATTAAAGTTAGGAATATTCAATTCCAGTGTGGATATTCTGTTCTACATGTAGCTGTACTTTACAGTAGGCCAAATAGTGTACAATGTACAATTCCCATTTCAATCTCATACGAAATATGTTCATTGTATCGAATATCGTGATCTCTAGCCAATGTTTGTCAGTTTGGAACGGATGGGTGCAACGGATTTATCGAACACATGCACTATTGTCAATCTAATGAATATTATTCAATAACACAAATGGAATCCTGCGAAATAATCAGTCAAAATATATACTCACTAAAATTCATCGCAGAAATAATAATTTACAAGCATGAAAGCGAAGGCCACCACAAGAAACACGCAAACAGCGATCGTCCCAACGAGCCAGTTCGCCAGTCCCTCTTCTGCAGCTAAAAGAAATTATAGCGATGAGTATACATCCTAAATTCACTCCCGAATTGCAATCGCCATTTACTTGCGCAGCTGCCGACTTGGGCCAGAAGCAGTAGACCGACTGCGGTGGACGCAAAAAAGTCAGTAAGTTTGATCATGGCTATATGGCTGATGAATAATGATCTACAAATGAAAAATATTCATAAAACTGGGTGCCGATGTCGTAAGTATTAACGCATATCCGAGACACAGTTTATTATTATCTGCTTGCCAAATCACGTCGATCATTTCCTAGCTATCATTGCATTGCAATTCTAGTGATAGGCTCACCTTTAATCGATAAAAGTGGTAACAATAATGAAAATAATGATAGTTACTGTATTGTCACATAATGAACTGTTGCGAATCAGAAAATGCAGAAATGTGACAATATATCTTTCCGTGACAAACTATACGCAACGCAATACCATGAAATGTATTATTTCAACCACTATAAAAACTGCCATTCTAAATTGACTGCCTAGAGCAGCAAGATTGTTTGCAACACGGGTTCAAGAAAAATCCATGAATAGGCTATAATATGCAGAAGTCAGCCTGCGAACTTTTCGCTGTGAACCGTGAAGAAACGCTACCTATAGCTCAATTCGTTAGCAGTTTATTCGCTCGTATTCCAAAACATTGCTTCTCAAGTTTGTTACGTCACAGAAGAAGACTATACAGTACTCATTCGATCACTTGAAGACAAGTAGCGTTTGCTAAACTGAAGCGGTTAAAACGAAATGTTGCTGGATTACTGGACAGTGGACAGTCTGGACACCGAATAAAGCCTGAAAGGGCAACGATTTGTCCTGGCTAGGGTTGAGTAAACACTGTTCCTAATGTATTGTAGGATTCGTCTGAATATTCTAGACTTTTCCACTTCACCCATAGTAGCAGATATACTAGCGCGAATGTGCTGGTGTGATCCTGCTTACATAAAACGAGTCTGTTAGGGTACTCCTGTTGGCTACGTGCAGTAGCGAGGCTAGTTTATTCGCTGCTGCGTTAATATTTAGCGAAATTCTAATGCATACATGAACTGAAGATTGATCAATCTGAATTGTTTGCCCTGAACGAACTTTTCATCTTGAGTGACAATTGAACGCGATGCGATCTTGTTGACACATATGCGAACGATAGCTATTAGCTTTTATAGTCGTTTCATATGGAAACAGGGATCGATCGCCGTTTAAAGCTCCAAATCCTTTCATAACATGGTCATATTGGTCAGTAGGGCATTTGAAATAACTATACCGACGTGTTGGTGTCGAAATTGACGCTTCTAAAACGAAATACTGCCTTTTGCATTTGCTTTGATGAGTGGTAGGCCTAGTAGCCATTTCTCATCTAAGCCACATACGGTGACCAATACAAATAATTCAATACGTGACTTAGGAATGAGAAGCAACGTGTGGGGATGATGGATATGTTGTCAAAAGTAGGCCTACCCGAAATTTTGAAGAGAAAGGTTCTTGTCTCATATCTAGGGCTGGGCAAAATCGAGTACCTGAGTGATTCGATTCTGAATCACGTAATATGCTTCGAGTCGAGTCGAGTAATCGAGTATCAGTTATTATGACGTCATAAAAGAATGTAATATGTCAAAGCTCAAATATGTATCTTTTATGTAATAACAAAGAATATAATGCCTGTTTTCCATCTCATAAAATATACCTTGGTATTTTTCGACAATACCGATTTCATTGCACCTGGGGACAATGTTGTGGGATGATCATGACTTCGGAAATGTGCTATTTCCAGTAACGTTCGTAGCTTTATACTATGTTTCGCATGCTACGATACGAGCAATCAAGGTTTCAAGGCTTCCACAGTGAAAATTAGTATCGAAACTATAATTCTCGTTGATAAATTAACTTTCAGTGGCAAGGAGCGTATAATTTCAGTACTCGAAAAAATCGTATTTTACTGCTCGACTCGAATCATTAAAATTAATACTCGATTCAGATTCGAGTACTCGAATCATTGTGCCCAGCCCTACTCATATCTACTCTTCCGTAAAAAAGGAGCCGTGCACTGCAATTCCGTGACATAGCCCTTATTCACGTTGTATGTTGCTTCATAATTCAAAGGCGAACTACGACCACTATATATTTGAGTTACTACTGACACATGTGGGAGCGAATGCTGTGAATTTATACACATGATCTCACGTGTATTTCCGTGTATATCATATACGTAGAATGGATTCAAATAAACCTGTTATCGGACTATAGCCTCATTAACCAGCCTTTTGTTTTCAGTAGTACACTCGGGAAAGTTCTGAAGAAACAAGTAGAAGCGACTGGCTGTACTAAACTTGAATATCGCTTTCAGGGCTATACAATCATTGTTGAATAATTTATATTGCAATTTATATTGCAATGACTGTAGTTCTGAAAGGAACGTCACCAGAGAAGTAGAAGTAACGCCATAAATTTCCACTCAAATACAATTGCCTAGAAGTAGCGATTTTCAAGACATATGATAAATACTTCAATAGCAAGTAGAAGATGAAACATCTGACAAGTAGTCTACGCAAGTATGTGTAGTTTCAAAAAGTAGATTCGGTCGAGGGGTCGCATTCTGTTAGCAGGTATATAATCGGATGTGGCTATTTTACGAAATTCCGATTTGTATCTTCTAATCACACCGCATATAGGTAGCATCTTCAAATACGTATCATTTGCCATGGTATAGGGCCTTTTTTTTTATCCCATCTCCCATAAAACTGATGTTATCCGGTGGAGCTGATGGGCACAAAAATAATGATAATTCATCTTCCGGTTTTATTAATCACTTGTTGCATGTTATTATTTCTTGACCTCCCATCAGGATTGTCGGTAGTCAAAATATTATGGAATCGCCCAAACGTTTCAGAAAAATCTTCATGCGTGAGTCACACACGATTCAACTTGGTATTTTTATTGGGGCGCATCATTTTCCTCTGCGATTGATTGCAAGAACACTATTATATCAAAAACGAAAAATTCAAGTCACCCTGAATCGCGCCAAGCGCGAAGAAAATTTTTAGGTTGAATTAAAAGCTCTCAAATATTTGGGAACCAATTCGTTAATTTAAATTGCACGATGAACACGCTATTGAATTATGTGCAGACAGCCGCATAGTTGTGGTTTCAGCTGCATGCGGCCGTACGTTCGCCGGTTGGCCACCGCTGGCTTAATCGAAATAAGGATGAGCATTGAGCAAGGCCGCAACGTATAGGAAATACTCGAGGCTAACGGACCACCATCTAATCCTACAATGGTGTGGACACAAGCAAATCTCACGGTTCACTGCGATTGCAGATTTACGTCACATTTTCCATTTGGCCAAAGGCAATTTTAACCGTCTTGCCGAGCGCAAAAATTGATAAAATTGGTATCAATTGGAAGCTACCGCGGTACTGACTGCGAAAATATAAATATAAATTGATACTGATACCCAATTTTATCAATTTTCGCCCTCGGCAAGCCGGTAAAAAATTACCGTAAAATTGCCTTCGGCCAAATGGAAAGTGTGACGTAGACCAATCGCAGTGAGCCGTGAGAATGCTTGTGTCCACCAGTGTTGGGATGACTCGAGTCATGACTTGACTCGAGTCTGACTCGAGTCAACTTTTTCGTATGACTTGACTTGACTCGAGTCACTTTGCAAAAATGACTTGACTTGACTTGACTCGGCGCTTCAAAAATGCGAATTGACTCGTGACTCGGAGCAAAATTTACGAGTCAATTTCGAGTCATCAAGTAAACGGTATCGATTGAATCACAGAATTTTGTGAATGTTGTGTTGAGTATTGTGCGCGATACGCCTGCTGTGTCACTTGCGAGAGTAACGAGTCATTCACTGATTGTACGTTTCACTGATCCTCTATTGTTACACCACAAATAAATTGACCACAAACGTAATGATCACAGCTTACGTTGTTAGTAGGAGTAGCAATAGATTAACCTCATAACAACGTATCTCTATTTCTTAGACGGCCCAGTACCTACATTCCGTGGTGATCCCCTTTACCAACCTTCTTGTATGATTTAAATCGAGCGAATATAGCTTGTGTTGTTTGTTTCCTCACAGATGGGTTATGTAGTGTACTATATCAATTTGGTAAACTTCTCGAGGCTTCGAGCCTATTGGCTGCTAATAACAGACTGTTGCATGTTGCTATACAGTAACTTATGCATTTTATTTGCAGTTCTACGTGTGCGTGAGCGATACAACGCCTTCTTGCAGGCATATTTAGGTTTATATTAGTTATTTAATTCAAAATAAATGGCCAATTATCCTGTCTTTCACACAGCTAGCAAAATGTAATGACTTTGAATCGTCACTGATACTTCAAAAACTCAATTTTACTTGAATTATGACTTGACTCGTGACTCGACTTGACTTGACTTGACTTGACTCGAGTCACCTTCAAAAAACGAGTGACTCGACTTGACTCGAGTCAGCTTCGAAAATCGATTGACTTGACTTGACTCGAGTCAAAATGTGCATTGACTCGAGATGACTCGTGACTCGAAGGTAGTGACTTGATCGCAACACTGGTGTCCACACCATTTGTAGGACACTATAATCTAACACAGGGGCGGCCAACCCGTGGTCCGCGACGTAATTCTCGAAATTAGTTATAACACAAAAGATTAATTAGCCAGGTAATTTATTGTGAACTGGCAAGGTCAACTTAAAAAATGATTAGCCTGACCACGCAATGTATGATGTTGATGACTAAAATATCAGTTTCGGCGCATGGGCGCAGCTAGAGGCCAGCCACATTTTCCGTAGATCTTCGTATATGACCAAACAGCATTGGCGTAGCAGCATGTGCTGCCGCCCCTGGCTCTCGCTTAAAGTGCCCCCCCCCCTAAGTAGACCGCAGCAAATTTCGACATAGATTCGTGTTCAAGCAATCTTGTCAATAAAAATAATTACAAATAATATGCCGCGTCTCAGCCTCACCGTTGATAAGGCCAAAAATAATAAAGACAAGAAATGGGGAACGAATGTATTGTGCAAATAAAAAATCTATAGCCGCCTCAAAGCAAAATCAGCGATAATACCCTCAAATTCAAGCTTTTGAACGTAGTCTCTTTCTATAGACAGAATGGATAGAGCTGATAGCCGATCATCATCCATGGTAGAACGTAAATATGTCTTAATCAGTTTGAGCTTTGAGAAGCTCCTCACACAGCTCGCAATTGAAACACCAATGGTCAGATAAAGTTTCAGACACGAGCATAAATATCGTGTCGAATCAAGTAGCTTTGCATTAACTAACCACTGTAAAACATTAAACGCTGTTGCACTACGATCAAACGTGATTTCAGCTCCGCACCAGCCTTTCAACCCTTTTAAAATCTCAAGTTGCTCAACTTCATATGATCATCAGAGGTGGTCAAAGTAGTCAAGAAAGCTACTCAAGTAGAAGTAGAAGTAGCGACGAAAAAATCTACTCAAGTACAAGTAGGAGTACTTCTTCAACAAGCCACCTAAAACTACTTGAAGTAGAAGTAGAATTGACTGACTTTAAATCTACTCAAGTAAGTAAGTAGTTTTGAAAACAGTCTTAATTCGTTCGCATGGACTGTCAAAAGCTGCAAATTGAGCTATGCAGAAGGTGCATAGAACTTGATTCGTATTGATGCATCCCAGGAGGTATCAATTGTCGGCAAAATAAGCATTCTTTCGCATCACGGGATGCAAATCATAGTATTGATATGAAAACGCGACACTAAGCCTCTGTTTACTAGAAGACGCCGTTTTAGATAATATCATGACATGGTGCCCTACCCCATATTATAAGGCCCCAAGTTTAGGCGAAGAGCAATACGGAGAAGTTGAATCGGATACGGTTTCAACACTTTGTGTGATTAGTATACGTTAATAACAAATATTGTGGATCGTAAAATTTGTATTGAGTGTAATAGCTTTATTTTCGGATAATAGAGGCATTACTACACTCGCTTTTATGCTTCAACATGTAGCCTATGTTCTGCAGACAAACGAAATGAAATTAATTAGAACTGAAAGTATGATAATCGGAATTGAAAGTGTAATACAAATACCACTTAAAAAGAGCGGAAAATATACTTCATGTCTTTGTCCATAAAGCTTCAAAGGCGATCTGCTAGAATAGGTGGAACGTTAAAAAAGCTGGATTTTCCAGATTAGCAGGACACGTCATGGGCTGCTAGATAACGATATGATAGGTAATTGCTAGATTGTAAAACAGGAGTTTCAAACGTTATGGTGGGCCATATTTACTGTGTTGAAATATTTGGTATAGACGACAATGCGGTGTGAGCGGGACCAAGCAATCCGGCACCTGAATTATATTCACTGATACTTTCGTGAAAACATATTTGCCACTCCATAACTGCTGTGCGCAAAGTGCAAAAAAATTTCTGGGCTCTTATACTTGACTTTCATGAATATTAAATGTTGGTACTCCGTGAAAACAGCCCCAAAATTTCTCAGGCTATCTTTCGTATTGGGGGAATAAACTACTTCTACTTGACAAACTGAAAATAGCGAAAAGTAAGTAAGTAGATTACTAAATATTACGAAGTAGAAGTAGAAGTAGAGAAAATCAGATCTACTTGAGTAAGTACCAGAAGCAGAGGAAAACTACTTGAGTACTTTCAAAAAGTAGAAATACTTCGTTACTGACCACCTCTGATCATATCTTAATTTGTGTACGTCCTAGAGGCCTCATATTGGTTTGTACGAAAAGCTAGCAATCTTCTGATTTATATGATCCCTAATTTGAAGGTGTAAGCCATAAGGCATGACAATATTCGCAGCTAACTCCAAAAAGTCCACCTCGTCGTCATAAGCGCTTCTAAAAGCGCTGGTGAATAAATTGTTACTTTCGCTTTGCAGCATCGCGTGGGAATGAAAAAATCCAAACATATCTCTTAAGTCAGGGGCGGGGAACATACGGCCCGCGAAGGGATTTTGTCCGGCCCGCGGACTGTTTTCCGTCTTACATGATAATGTGACCCGCGGACTGCTTTCCGTCTTACATGATAATGTGGCCCGCGCCCCCAGTCTGCCGAAATTCCCCACCACTTGCGTACTATGTCCAATTTTAGTGACTGTATGTTATTATATACGTGTGGTGTATGCGCATGCGCAGCGTGCGAGAGTGGAGCTTACGCGTAAGTTCGTACAAGCAAGAAGACTTGCATTATCCGCATTTGCCATGTACTTAACCCTAATGTCGTTTGTGGTAATCATAGTGTTTGTCGACTAGAATGGTAATCTACACCAGGCTGATATTTCTTATTTTTGATTCCGTAACTGCCGACATGTAGCACGGCACACTTCTATGCTTGTAAGACACCGCTTATGCCAGTGGTTGCCAACTCAAAACAGGTCTCGGGCCACTTTTCAAATTTCGTCAAAGATTATAGTTTCTGACTTCCTACCGCCATGTTGTGACGTCACGAAAATTGCCGATAATTTTTCAGCTTCACTGGCCGATACCGATAATTCTTTCAAAGTGTGATATCGTCCCGATATTATCAGCGAACCGATAATCGGTCGGGCTCCAGCATATTCCATCTATAGACATCTGGTTAGAATACCAGGCTTCCTGACACGCATTTGCGACGAATAAGCATGATTGTTGTGGATGATTGTTTTCGTAGTGTTTTACCATATAATCTCCAAATTTGTAGCTGAGAGTTGGATTTGTTGAGGCTGTTGGAGTGTTGGATTGAATAACTCTGATATATGCTTTAAGAATCGATAATATTATGTTGGCAACCAATGTTTTGTGGTTTATGAAAACCCTTGCTCATCATTGCAATTTGCAGTTTCACCGCCGCCCAGTATCAACAGATGTTGAGTCACATATGATATGACATTTTCAAATTGTCATGATATTCCTCTAATCGGTTTTCTAGACCGCTGAAAATATGTTGAGTTGTTCTACTTTCGCATTTCGAACAACCAGTTCGATTTGTGTCAGACAAATTGAAATTATACGATATAAACAGTCTACATCTAAAATCGA
>ATSW01055265.1:0-10477 GCA_000444245.1 Botryllus schlosseri | reverse complement strand
CTTTTTGCAGCAATCAGCTAACAATTATATATCTAGGGTTACCATATTTTTGCGGAGCAAATTCCGGACACTCTTCAGCGCCCACTAGCGGATTTTAAAAAGAAGTAAGGTACATTTTCTTTCGAAATGACGTCACACTAGCAAAGTTTTGCCTATCGACCATAGGTGGTTACGATCCGGATCAGGAGCCGTTATAATGTTAGGTCGGTGCATTAATGTGGTTGTGTCTTCTAACCAGGATCGAAACAACATTTTTCAGCCTACTCCCATCCAAATAATCACTGATCTTGAGCCCACCATAGGGTAATCGATGCGACTTCTGGGGCCTTACTATATACATCTAGTTTTTATATGCATCTGGTCGTTAAGTTTTGTGAATGAAATCAATATACATTATTGCTTCTTCCATGTATTACTATAAAATTTTGATCCTTTTTCCGCCCATATGATAATAGTTAGCGGGGGACCTCGTTGAGGACGATGACTTCGAAAATACAGGGAACTGAATTATTCAACGTAAAGTCATGTCATGTCACAAGGTTAAAACTATTTATGAGCCTAAATGCTGATCCGCCCCAGTAGGCTGCACATCAGGTGATTTCAACCTTTCATGGTCGTGACTCCATTTCTAATTGGTTGTGGCCCAGCTCAGAATTTGATTAGACGATTACTGAAAAACGGTCAGCAGCTTTGCCCAGACTTACTTGACCGATTCCAGTAATATACTGTTGACCCACAATTGCGATTACATTTCGACTTATTTTTAGTAAAAGATGGTTATTTTTATCAATTTTTGATTGCATGCTTTTTGAGGGCGGTGGTTCACATATTAAAATCAATTACCGTGACGCTAAATTGCGCGGAGCGCGAAGAAAAATTTCAAGTGCCATAAATATGCCCAAAATAATAACTTTTCTGTTGATTTACGAAAACATTTTGATCCTATTTCAAACCTTTGAAATTCCGGACATTTGGGCATATTTTAGAACTTCCTCCCGGATGCAATTTTAGTAGTGAAATTCCGGACATGTCCGGGAAATTACGGACGTATGGCAACCCTAATATACACCATATGTGAATACTTCTAGTAGGTATACAGAGTGCATGAGTTCTCCACAACTTTATGGGTTTACCACAAGAAATCAATGCGGCGGATTCTATGAGGCTATATTTTGGAATTTTGTCAAGTATCCACGGCTTCGGTGCTGTCGCAGCGATGTTTCGGCGGTGGAATTCTCTCCTGCCATATGAAGTAGGCCTGGTCTCGATTCTCCACCAATATGCAGAGTCATGTCCTCTACCAGCCAAAAATAGAAGCAGGATACCAAAAACATGACCATGATCACCTTGACCATCACACGAACTATACGCGCCAACGAATTCAATCTCATGCTTGATTGCTCTTCAACTGAAAGAACGCCTAATGTACCAGATTGCGTGTACCTGTATTCGCAGTTACGAGAGAAAGGGTTGTCCAACATCATGTATATCGCAGAAAGACCGTCAACGATGAAACCTATAGGCACAAAATGATTGGCGCATGTCGGCCGAAGCTTTCGATGCCGATATGTCCAGGCGCCGAATAGTCAAATCCTTGTGAACTTAGCCCAGAGATATACAGCAGACCCGCAACATATTCAAGTAACAATATTATTGACCTATGAACTCCTTGCGCGGGTTGTGGTCCACGCGTTATTCGTCAATTGCATGTGGCCCTCTGGCAAAAACGGTTGGCCACCCCTGCGCTAACCGATTGCGCCACCGAGTCACCGCGGTAAGGTTTGTGCTGAGTAGTCGATTCAGTATTCGATTAAACTTAAATATGCTTCTCGGTACGTTGAATATAAAAAGTCAGCCTAATGCTAGAGGTGCAATAGCGATACAACACGTCCCTGGGTGGGCTTGAACCACCAACCTTTCGATTAACAGTCGAACGCGCTAACCGATTGCGCCACAGAGACATACGACGCCTGTGCAAAATTCAACAGCCCATTCCATATTCGATTGAAGGAAGCCTATAGATCAAGATCGAACACTATCGAGCACTATAGGCCGAGGTTGAGACGATTTTGAGTGACCGTGCAAACGTCGCTTTGGAACCCTCATATCTGTTCATTACATTTACATCGCATAGTCTTGCGTACTACATTGTACAATGTACATGTGTGCTTTGAGTCGAGAAAAGTAATAGAATTGCCGAATCTACCAGCCTCGCATCCCTAGAATGAATGTTCTGATGATGATGACCGCCGGCCATAAAAATACTGCATGACGATGTAGACCTGGTTAAAGATATTTTTGGTCCGTATATGACAGGGATTGGAAGCATATTCCGTCAAAGGAGCTATATTTACCCTGTATTCTTAATTGTCAATGCCAATTCACTATGACGTCACACTTGAATATTCGTGACGTCATTACTTTAGAAAACAACATTAAAAACATATTTTAAACATGTTTGTTTTAAATTGAATTTTGTTTTAAATGCAACCCCAGCAGTGATGAATTCCTTTTCAGTATTTGCACCAATTCGAAAATAATCCCGCTAGTAAAAGTAGATGGCTGGATTAGAATTCAAACACTGAATATAAGGGCCGGGCTAAAAGTGGAATATACGAATATATGATCAATCGTTGGATTATATTTTCATCTGCCCAAGACACACACACACAATGTGATATACAAGACCGGGCAATGCGATGTAGTCAACAGATAAGGGGGACGCCCAACGACCAACCATTCGGGGTGACTCTTGAACTGGCGGCATCCACCTCGACGAAGTGCCCTCTTTTCTGGCGTCGTAAGAACAGCGACACGGAGAATAACTTCCGACGGCGGTAATCGAATCCGGTCCGCCTATTTGATGGCGCCGACGCTCACCACTACGTTATCTCCCCGGGATCAATCGTGATCTATCAATTTACGTGTAGAGATCATCACGTTGTTAAATTAATTGTATTTATGTTAACTACAGATCCCCGAAATTGAAAGAGAAATGCTTCTTTCGTCGTGTGACTTTGTATTGTCGAGTTACTGAATCTAAAATGCATTCGCCGGGAATCGAACCCGGGCCTCCCGCGTGGCAGGCGAGAATTCTACCACTGAACCACCAATGCGATACGGCACTAATGGTTGATGCTGGCAAAAAAATGAAAAAAGTTCACTTTACATGAATGGCAGTTTTTATTGTCGAAATATCCACAATAATTCAACTAACACGATACATAAGCGTAGCGATGATGTCCGATGGTTCTGCAAATAATCTTCAAGTCGGTTTCCGGGTTCGGAAATTGGGCAATATATGTATGTCTGTGTTACGATTGTGATCATTCTGAGGTCCATCAGTGCTGTTCAACCAGGGTGCACGAGTACCCAAGGGTATAGAAGGGTACGTGTCAAACTTTTCTCACTCAAGCAGTGGTTTTCAAACTTGATTTGACGTTCGCGAAGTAATCAGCTATTAATTAAATATGTGTGAATGCTTCTAAGTATATAGGGTGCATGAGTTATCGTATCGATCATTCCTATCTCATCAAGTCGCTTCGACATCTTCCTGTCTTTTCATTGTATCGCATTTTTTGTGGTGTATTGAACTGATAAAATTGCTAATAAACCAATGATAATGATGACGATAACGCAGTGGATTTAAAGAGGCGATTTTGGAATTTTGTCAAGCATCCAGCACGGATTCGGTGCTGTCGGATTGATGTTTCGGTGGTGGAATTCTCGCCTGCCACATGTGGTGGTACCGATCTCGATTCCCGCCAATATGCAGACCTACGTACTAAATAGATGCTAGGTATTCGAGCATGATCATGATCAGACTTCAGACCCCTACATCATCACACGATAGAGGCGAGAACGCGAGTCCATCTCGTGCTTGAATCGCTCTTCAACTTTATCAAAAGCGAATTAACGAATTACGCACTTCATACAAATATCGCGATCACAATAGCCTCGCATTATTGATTTCAACTCTTTCATTCCTATGATATTGCATTGTCAGTGTCGTATGGTTTGCGCAATGTTAGGATATACATTGTCATTTATACACCAGACCCATAGACTTGCCATCCAACATTGATCATGTCACACTACGGCCTTGCAATACAAAATTAATCAAAATGGGCGACGAAGATTCGAGGGAACAGGAATTCAAACATTTTTATTAATTCATTCTATAAAAACTTCTCGGTCGGGGAATGGAACCCAGTCTCCCTCGTGACTTCACTAAAAGTAAAATATTTCGATGTAAAGCAAGTTAGCGGGCAGTATGCATTATTTCTGTTGTATCTATTTGACGCTTGCAACATAAATAAATAGAACGGACAGACGGACTATAGCCTATAGCTTATTGCTTTTGCCACAATATCCATCAATGTAGGGTTACCATACGTCCTCTTTTAAAAGGATTTGTCCTCTTTTTTGACTTTTCCGAAAGTGTCCTCGGAGGACGCCCCAATGTCCTAATTTTTGAGATTTTGTCCTCTTTTTTGAGAATTTTGGTTAAATATATGGCAAAAGTGACTTAGACACAGTAAATCAGCACCGAAGTAACGCTTCGCCGGGTAATTCGGGATCTCGCCGGAAAGTTGACTTTTTTTTAGTCAACCACCCAATACTGAGAAAGAAAAACTGTATCTTGGGCACTGAGCGAGAAAGTTCATCTTTTTTTCTAGTCAACCGACCACGATGTGGGAAACATTTACTATTTTCCAGGATTTTCCTCCGGTTTTGCAAGTCTGAAAATTTTGTAAAAGTATCTATTCAGATTTCCAAAATCTGGTAATTCTAATCAATGTGTCGGAAAGTATAACAGCAAATTGCTTAATCAAGCGAAGAATCGTCCACTCGAATTTTAAAAGTTTAATAAATCAAATCCGTACTTAATTGTGTTCAATGACAATAATTCTGTCTCCCGTAAGGATATCGAACGCCGGTCGCCCATGTGACAGGCGAGAAAACTCAAAATTATATAGTCCTACTAACGAGAACCAGCATGTGTTAAATGGTGCGAACTTGCGAACTCCAAAAAGTGTATGGTTCGTGTGTACACAAACTTCTACATAATGGATGTCGCATACCTGCTGAATAAATAGACGTAGAATAACGTCACATAATACACCCCGAAATTGCTGCAATCCAGGAAAGCCAGATTCGGCCCGCGGCCCTATGTTGCCCGCCCCTGGACTACAGAGTCACGACATAAGCGCAGGGCTCTACCGTCGATTCCATATTAGATTTAATGCAAGTGTGCTTCATGTCATGTCCAACATCAGTATTATTAAAATCTGCATTTCTTGGTGGTGTACTAAGAAACCTTCGTCACAATGTTAGTGGTAGACAGAAACACGTCATTGTTGCAAAAGGGGTTTAATAATGCAGATCGTCCCTGGGCGGGCTTGAACCACCAATCTTTGTTAAGAGCCCAACGTTTTAACTAACCGATTGCGCCACAGACACCTCGCGGTAAGCTTTGTGCTGATTAGTCGGTTGAATTCGATTGAATTCAAATATGCTTCATAGTAGGCCTACGTTGAATATAACAAGACAGTATTCGATTAAATTTAAATATGCTTCTCGGTACGTTGAGTATAAAAAGTCAGCCTAATGCTAGGGGTGCAATAGCGATATAATACGTCCCTGGTTGGGCTTGAACCACCAACCTTTCGATTAACAGTCGAACGCGCTAACCGTTTGCGCCACAGAGACATACGACGCCTGTGCAAAATCCACCAGCCCATTCCATATTCGATTGAAGGAAGCCTATAGATCAAGATCGAACACTATCGAGCACTATAGGCCGAGGTTGCGACGATTTTGAGTGGCCGTGCAAACGTCGCTTTGGCACCCTCATATCTGTTCATTACATTTACAACGCATAGTCTTGCGTACTACATTGTACAATGTACATGGTGTGCTTTGAGTATCCCGCACGGATTCGTTGCTGTCGCATTGACGTTTCGGTGGTGGAATTCTCGCCTGCCACATGTGGTGGTCCCGATCTTGATTCCCGCCAATATGCAGAGTCATGTCGTCTACCAGCCAAAATGGAAGCTAGGTATTCGAGCATGATCATGATCAGACATCAGACCCTTACACCATCACACGATAGAGGCTAGAACGCAAGTCAATCTCGAGCTTGCATTGCTCTTCAACTTTATCAAAAGCGAATTAACAAATTACGCACTTCATACAAAAATCGCGCTCACAATAGCCTCTCATTATTGATTTCAACTCTTTAATTCTTATGATATCGGTGGGTGGGGGTCTGCGGGATATTATATGATTCTAGTATCGGGCATTGCCGTTGTCGTGTGATTTTCGCAATGTTAGGATATATTTTGTCATTTTCACACCAGGCCCGTAAACTTGTTGATCATCCAACTTTGATCACGTCACACGACGGTCTTGCAATACAAAATTATTCAAAATGGGCGACGAAGATTCAAGGGAACAGGAATTTAAACATTTTTTTAAATTCATTCTTTTAAAAAAATACTCCGCGGACGAGGAATCGAACTCAGTCTCCCTCGTGACTTCACTAAATGTAAAATATTTAGATATAAAGCAAGTTAGCGGGGAGTATGCATCATTCCTTTTGTATCTACTTGATGCGTGCAACATATGTAAATAGAACGGACAGACGGACTAGCCTATAGCTTATTGCTTTTGCCACAATATCCATCAATGTGACTGAAAGCATAACAGCCAATAGCTTAAACAAGCGAAGAACCGTCAATTCGAATTGTGTTCAATGACAATACTTCTGTCTCACGTAGCGGAATCGAACCCCAGTCGCCTATGTGAAAGGCGGGGACAATCAACATTATATAAGCCTACTAACGAGAACCAACATGTGTTAAAGAAATGTGACACAAGGAAAGAGAATATATTATACATATTCGACTGTCATCATCGCTAATCGCAATGCTATCTCTTCATATTTCAACTTTTTTCAACTAATGTTATTTTTTAATCGTGATGTTTGGTATCGTTACAAATTCCAACCGAATCGCGACATGAGCAAATATGTCCATCGCGATCAATAGGTGTATCAGAGTTTCTGTTAGATTCTCCAAATTGATAACTGATCTCCGCGAAGTAAATCGTCATGTCGCGAAATACCGAAAGAAAATGTTTACGTCTAGTGAGTTCTTGTGCGACTTAGTACTTCAAATCAATTGCTATGGCCGCGAATTGAAAGAGAAAAACTTCATTCGTTGTATGACTTTGTTTTGTCGACGTACTGAATTTAAAATGCATTGGCCGGGAATCGAACCCGGGCCTCCCACGTGGCAGGCGAGAATTCTACCACTGAACCACCAATGCGACACTATATTAATGAATGGTTGATATTAGTGATCCACTCAACAAGAATGATAGATTTGTTATTGAAATATTCACAATAACTGTACAATATGCATACACGATGCATAGCGTAACAATGAGATCATAGGGATCTGCCGATTATCTTAAAGTTGATTGCAGTTATGGGGATGGAAGGCTTTGGCGAGATCAGAATGTATTCGTCTTCTTTGATTTTGAATAACTCTTCATTCTACTGGGTCGGGAAAGTGGGAAATCAGGTCATGCATATCCCATGCAATTATGCAAAATATTCGACTTGAATAAAGTGATATAAAATATCTCGAGTCATACGACTTGGTCGGGTCATGCGCAATGACTCGAGTACAAGTGGAAACAACAAATTACTCAAGTTGAGTCGAGTCGTTTTTCCTTTTAAAAATCAACTCAAGTCAAGCGAAGTCTCCAAAAAATCACGACTCGAGTCGACTCTAGTACTTACTGCACTGGTGCGATGTTATGGTCCTGGTGACCTTTGTAGAATGATATTGGCAATTCCTAAATAAAATCAACAGTAGCTTTCAAATAATTAGGGTTGTAATCAGGGCTTTGGAGCAGCCGTAAATTTGCATTGCCCCATCTCTGGCTCCGGAGCTTTCTTCTATCATACAATAGATCCAGCTCCAGCTCTGGAGCCGCATTGTTACCACTGCTCCGGCTTCGGCTCTGAAAACTATCGAAGGTGTCTGTCTATTTCAGGGGTGGGTAACCCGCGGCCTCCGGGCCATATGTGGCCCGCGAGAAGGTATTGAGTAGCCCGCGAGAAGGTTTTGAGTAGCCCGCGAGCTAACTTCCAATTATATTATCGAAATTCTATTATATTATCGAAATTGAATTGCTCAGATGGTGAGCTTGCAAGGCCAACCAAAAATATGATTTGTCTGGCAGCGGTACTTGGGATGTTGATGACTAAAATATCAGTTGCGACGCATTGGCAGATCCAGGGTCCAGTCACATTTTTAGTAAATCGTTTTACATTACAATAAACGAAAAAAGTAGTAAATTTTTTCTTCGCGCTTCGCGTGATTTCTTTCTTTGGAGCCTACCCCCTCCTGACAATGAAAAAACTTATGATTTAGCAGATTGAGTCTAACTATATATTCGCAATTACGAGGAAAAGTCTTTTCGCGTTTGCGCTCGCAGAAAGATCGTCGACGATGAAATGTAGGCAAAAATCATTGTCGCATATTAGCGGAAATCTTCGATATCGATATGTCCAGATGCCGAATAGTCCTGTCCTTGCAAACTGAGCCCAGCAAGCGGTATACAGTCGACCCGCAATATACCCAAGTAATAATAATATATACTTTGAATTCTTACGCGCCTGGCGTGGCTAGTGGGCAGCACACTCGTTCGTCGATTTCATGTGGCCCTTTAGCCGAAAAGGTTAGCCCCCCCTGGTCTATATAGATTACTAATTTACCCGTAGGTTAGTTATCTATAATAATCAAGAGTCTATCAGCCGCCAGTAACATCGGATGCAGTAACGAAGACATAGGTGCCGCCGTGCCGGCTAGTGACGTCATTATGAATACTTGTCAATTGTCGATAACATCATAGTTGCATTGGAACGCACTTTACTCCATGCCATTGCTGTGTACAGCATTAAAATTCTGACGCGGCGTTTTAACACTGGCACTGTACTCGTTAACATTAAGCCATACAGCTCAATTCAATCTTTAAATGTGCGATTATTATTCAACTGTAACTGTAGTAAGAGCAATATGGGCGGATATCACGACCTCAACAATAGAAATTCGATTTGTACCAAATTGTTCAAATGGCCGATGGTTTGACGTTCGGTATTGGTGCACTCGTTACCAGTCCATCCGGTGTCGATCAAGCTTATCGGAATATAATATTTTCCCGCTTAAACGAATCGAATTAAACACTGCGCCATGCACATTTCGCCATGCCCATAACGAATTGAACAATGCAGTATACAATTCACAGTGCGCGATAATCCGGGAATACTAAAGTATCAACCAGACATCCAGAATGAATTAATGAAACAGATGGCCAACACCGACATTTCATTGTAATTTCGAAGAATAGTAACGTATCCACCCTATTGCGATTTCGTCTAGTGGTATACTGGTGCTTGAAAATGCGACCAGAAAGTGTAAAAAGTGAGGAAAATTAGTATATCATAAATGCGCACCATTCAATATCACCAAATAGAGTTATAAAAGTGGGGTATACAAGACTTCAACTGGAAACTTAGCAGTCAACACAATGACTTGGACCCGGACTCGAGTCATTATTACCATGACTCGAACTCGAACCCCTGCTCGATGACTTGGACTTGACTCGGTGGTGAATTGAAAATGACTCAACTTGACTCGAGTCAAAACTATAAAAGTGGGATTGACTTGTGACTCGGAGCTTTGTGACTTGGTTACAACCCTGCAAATAATATCTATTTAAATATACTTTAGTCTCGGTCTACTATAGCGTGACTCAAGCTTTATTAAATCAATAATTTTTCTGCTCAATAAGAAGAATTAACTGTCCGTTACAAACTTCAAACTACCGTATAGCAATTTATGTTAGATTGCATTCACATATGCTCAGAAATACGTTTTATATCAAGCCACAGAGACACTGCGACAACAAATGCGCTCAGCTCTCAATTCCGTATTAGATTGAATTTAAGTATGCTATTACGTTCAATATTTAAATTCTCGAAGTTAACCTTCCTTACTTGTGAAATCAAAACACGCATCGTCCTTTGGTCGGCTCGAACCACCAACATTTCGGCTAACAGTCGAATGCCTGATCGATCGAATCATAGACTACGGAGCAACGACAATAAGGGCTGCGCTCAGCAGTTGATTCCATATTAGATTGATATCAAGTGGGATTTATGTCATCTTCAACATCAGTATTATTGAAATCTGCATTTGTTAGTGGTGGAATAAAAAAATCATCGTCCCAATGTTAGTGGCAGACTAAAACAGGTTATCGTTGTAAATGTTATGTAATAATGTTGGTCGTCCCTGGATGAGCTTGAAACACCAACGTTTCGGTTAACAGCCGAACGCGCTAACCCAGGGCCGGTCAACCCGTGGCCCGCGGGTCACATTTGGCCCGCGAGAAGGTTTTGAGT
>ATSW01055254.1:0-13218 GCA_000444245.1 Botryllus schlosseri | reverse complement strand
CTAGCACAAAATAAAGGCACCCGCCAACCAGTTGGTCGCAAGGGTCGCACGCAAAACGGCTATGCTTTGCACATCTGTTGTATCTTCCTGGTTTGATACCAAACACTTCAGGTATGAAACCCTATTATCGCCAACTGGAATTTTTTTTAAATGCCTCACATTTATGTCCGAGGTAGCATATTGTTAAAATTGTCATAAGCAATTCTATGCTGGTCAAACTCGACAATTTTGGTCGGATCGACTTGAATATTGTACGCATGGACGTGGAATTTTACGCAGAGTATTCACATACCGAAAATACCAGGTATAAACCCCTATAACAGCTCTTCATACACTACACACGTATGTACACGTTTTCGCCGCGATAAACGCTGAGTAGGCCTATTATTGTATTTATTGCGACTTACATAGTTCACTTGTAGACGTTATTTGGATACTGATAAAACGTAGGGACATGTGCTCACGTGCTCATCACAGAAACAATGTATACTTGTCTATTATCAGCAGAATTCGAGATATGGACTGCATTACTGAACAGTTACTTGAATTGCAGAGCCGACAGATGTGGTGGAAATACAAGTTTTAAAATGCTTCTTTGACTGAATTTTTGGCAAACGTGCAGTCGATGGAGCATAGTCTTTCAGATCTTTGCGAGCAAGCTGCAACAGCTCTTTTGACATAGCCAATCATATACCTGTGTGAATCTGGCTTTTCAACTCTGACGATGATCAAAAGAATTATATCGCAATAGACTTTAACCGTAAGATGACATCAGATGTACGCCTACATTGACAACCACAATTCCGGAATTCGATAAACTTGTCAAGCAAGTTCTAGGACAAGGCTCTCTCATCGAGTGTGCGTTTAGTGAAAAACAGTGCTTTCTTTTTTCGTTGATAACGTATTAAACTCTCTTGGATAAAAAAAAACTATTTTCGTTAATATATAGCTTGAGTCCGCAGACATATAGGAGAGCTTGAGACGAGTCCGCGGGTCAAAAAGGTTGAGAATCACAACCCTTCACACGGCTCACCAAGATACACTCACTCCGTAGCGCATGTATTGAAACATCCCTTTACACTAGGGTTACCAATTTAAAAAACGTCCTCTTCTAAGAGGATTTGTCCTCTTTTTTGACTTTTTTGAAAGTGTCCTCGGGGACGCCTAAATGTCCTCTTTTTTGGGAATTTCGGATAAATGTACGAGGAAATTGGACTGAAATATAGGAAATCAGCGGACAACTAAGGCCCGATGTGCTTTTCGGGACGTTTAGTTAACTGACCATAAAGTGGGGAAAAATTTACCATCTTTTCAGGATTTTACTCCAGTATTCTAAGTATCAAAATCTTGAAAAGTATCCTCTTTTCTGATTCCAAAAATATGGTAACCCTACTTTACACTACCTTGTAAATTATAAACAAAGCACGAATCAGTAATAAAACGATCATACGAAGGGCTATTGAATGCTGAGAATTCATTGATTGCAATCATATCTGAGACATACAGAAATACCCGATCGGTCATTTGCAATTGCAATGGCTATTTAACATATTCTCGTCGACGTGGTCCAAAAGTAGTTTGTTTGTTTTATTCGCACAACATTGGCGCTTATCGCCTATATAAGGTCATTTGCGCCCAGTACATCAATATCAGTAATGCCAACGGTCTTTTTCGTCAGATTACGGACGACTTCCATGCACGCGCTCTTCCACCATCAGTCTCTCTCGATTTTCATGCGCCCGCAACTTAGTCTTTTTGATGCCATCTTTCAGGAGTTCGGCTCTCTCTTCCTCTGGTCTTTTCAAGGCACTGTATTTACAGCGGGATCGGCGATGAGGAGCCCAGATAAACCTCCGACACATAGAAACATGGCAGAGCCGAGACTCGAACCAGCAACCAAAAGTAGTGTTGCACAAAGACTGATGTCAAGTTCATTTTCAATGATTCCGATTTCAGAATAACTGGAAAATCAACAGAGATTGGCAACATAGTCAGATTACTTACTGCAATGAATCTTGAGATTCAAACACTGCGCTTATCTACTTGTTTTTACCATGAGTCAGCGGCATGTTTCTACATAGAATGTGCAATGGATAATAAACAGAGTTTGAATCATATCGTTCAGAAAAACCTATTTATACAGAACTATAGTTCAATGGACACCCGATGTTACAAATGATAATCTGAGTATATACAAACTGTTGGTGGTCCTTGATTCCTAAAAATACAGGCATGAAAGATAGCTTTGAATTCAAGTTTACACATTGGCCGGGAAGCAATTTGGAACAATAGTTCAAATACAGGATCGTGTTTCTAACAAGTCAGTATGTGCGGCACGAAATGCCCATATCTTTGCAGGATACCACGAACGATGTTAATTATATAAGCCCTTATATATATCACGCAAAACAGACCGGAGATGGTCAAAGTAGCCACCGTCGCTACTCAAGTAGAAGTAGAAGTAACGCTGGAATTTTTACCCAAGTAGAAGTAGGACTGGTGATTTACAAGTAAGTAAATAAGTAGGTATTCTACGCTCATTTTTGCCTACAAAACTGAAAACTGTCAAGTAGAAGTTGAAGTAGTCTAAATTCATACCTACTTAAAAAGTAGTGTGAGTCGGCAAAATTTACTTCAAGTACTTAAAAAAAAAAAGTAGTAGTACTTTGTTACTGACAACACCTAACAGACATATATTCTGGTATCAAGAATATATCATTTATAAACGGGTGCCTTTTTGGAAAGTATTGTCGACTCCGCGAATTTCGCGCACATTGGTTACGATCACTTTTAGCGCAATTAAGCGGGGAATCCATTGTTCGGTTCATGGTCACCCGTAAACGTTGACAACACATTAAAGATACTGTATTGTTGCGTAATAAATAAATTGTAAATGCTCTATACTGCGGTAACTGGCACTGACGGCATAAAACGCTCAAGAGTTATACCTTTATGTTGATTGTATAGTTTATAGTACAATGCTCTTCAATCTTTTTCGTCGTGGTACACCCTTTTAAGGTTTCCTCGAAACTCGTACATCCCTTACCAGATAACTCATTGATTCCGCATAGGTATAGTAACCCTAGGCCAGGGGTGTTCAGCCTCCTTGTTATTCACGGCCGTGCTTCGATTCCATATATAGCATACTACCGCATTCCGGCGTAGAGTCGTCATGGCCCATCTGGACGTCATACACAGGACTATACCTGCCGCAATCCAAACCCATCGATTGGGGGAGGCCGAGCTCGAAAGGGTCCCAAAATTATTTCTTGAATGAACATAAATTATATAGCATATTTTTGAAATTTTGTTCAATTTTATTCAATTTTTATTTGCCCTACGTTCCCCAAGAAAAAATACCACCTCCGACTGCGTATACCAGCCGGCATTGTTGCGTCGCCATACCAAACTACGTTACAATCAAAATTCGAGACTGATTTTTGGGGATTCCTAGACCACGAGCACAATAAAATTTATATTATCGTAATCAGTACCCCCGCCGTAAGCTTTCGATGGATACCAAATTTATCAAATTTCGCGCTCGGCAAGACGGTCAAAAATTACCATCAAATTGCCTTTAGCCAAATGGAAAGTGTGACGTAGACCAATCGCAGTGAGTCGTGAGTTTTCTTGTGTCCGCACCATTCTAGGACACTATAGTTTCACCTTCATCACTGATGTAGTGTTGAACAAAGCTTACTGATTATAGAAAACATCTACCTGAATTAGGACATGAGCATACTAAATATTTAGCCTGCATTGAATTAGCTGTACAATACGCAAAAACTATGATCGAGGCAAGCTCATTCATCGATTTTCTTCGCCCGATGGTCATTTTTCCATAATACTTTGAGTATTGAAGCCACGTTTGTGATTTCTAACTATTCGTTTGGTAGTGAATGTTGTGATCCAAACTATATCCCTTTTGAATTACCATCACAAGTGGTATGGTGAATTGTGGGATGTAGTAATTTTGCATGCTAGCGAATCAACTATTGAGATTAGATATCGCAGAAGTAGTCGGTTTTGTATCAGATGAATTTACCCTCCAATATCATTGTTAATTCGGTTAGTAATCTTGCTCTGTGATGGCGGTGGACACTGCACGTTTTCAGACTTTCGTGAGATAAGAAAACCCAAACTAAAGCGGTTTATATGGTTAATTCAAGTCTACAAACATGAATCCAAGCCGATGACAAAATTACCAAAAATAAAATCTGAAAAATAAGCTATTGCAGTATTGGTATTTTTGGCATATGTCAAAAATATACCTGCCTGGTCAATGGTCATTTTGCGTTAGTCGTGAGAATACATCTTGCGATTTCAAAATTTGTCATCATCTTACATCAGCGCCGGAGGCTAATTTTCCGTAATAATACAGGATCGATGAAGTCACAAACAGGCGACGTCATAATGTGGCAAAATTCACAAACAAGCTGTGCTAAATAATTACTTATTCACTGACTTGCAAGCGTTTAATGTCACCAATAACCTAGTCGCTTGTATATGATGACATAATTTCAAGAAAAATTTAGCTTACTCGGCCAAGAAAAAAAAAAGGGGGGGGGTTAAAAAACATGTAGAAAAATACCTGTACTTCAGATATACCATGGTAGAATCCATTTATTAGGGTTAAGAACATGCGTAAATGCCTATGAAAAATGAATCACAAAAGCTTCACCGTTTTGTGAAGTCATGTAATTCATGGGTTTAATACCATTAAAAGATCCACATTCGCACACATACCATACTATAACATCAGATTACCAGCGATGTGCTATGTTGCCGATGAGCCGCGAGCATTTGGAATTACTAACCATCGCTCCATTTGAAGCACAAATTAATACACATCTGATTCTCGCTAAATGAAAGCACTTTGTCAAATCTAGAGACAACGAAATCCCAACCCGTGTACAAATCGAAGTCGATTACTTGTCACATCATATTTTCAATTACCCTCGTCTGATCAATGCGTTAATAATTTGCTCACATAAGTAGCAGCATGTGAACTGGAATACCTTCTTATTTCTCTATCAAATTATCCAACAGCTCGGATAAAATGTTACACGCCGAACGGAATTGTGGGTAGTCGAGTACAAATCAGCTGCATTACTTTTAATTTGGCGAATTTAGGATTCATAAAGGAGAACACTTTCTACAAAACACAAGTCAGATTACCAGACTAGAAAACTGCTGATGATAAAATATGTACGAGAGATCCTTTGTGTTGACTAAAAAAAAGAGAAACGCACGCTCGAATGTTCACATTATATTATTTCGGGTTATTTATAGTGTTTTTAGTTGTACCTGTCCATTAGCCTGGATGTCATATAGCTATAAAGGAGGACGATTTCACAAAAAGGAGGACATTTAGGAGTCCTTGGAGGACATTTTCGAATTCTTGAAAAAGGAGGACAATTCCTCCTAAAGTAGGACATATGGTATGGTGATCACCTCTGGGCTTTTACCCATGCGAGAAAGATTCACATACTTTACTTCCGTGTTATACTATTTCTTGTTTCGATAACTTATAAGATATGCCAGACCCATCTGTTGCAATTAAAAAGGGTCATCGATAATTGCCTAATCAACAAATGATCATCTTCTCAATCAAAGAAGCAGTCTCTCAGTAGATGTCCAACAAGATCACACTCAAAACAACGTTTCAAACGCAATCAAACATCACTTTGAAGCATCAGCACAACTGAGACTTATTCCAAGTTCAACAAAACGTGTTTAAAACTGAGTCTACTCGCAGACGTATTTAGTTCATTTTACAAGATACCGTGTCCTTTTTCCACCATATTTCTTCACCATGACAGATCCGCAGAGATGGAGTATTTCATTGGCTTTTTTCATACTATACCATTCTTTGTTCAATATATCGTACTTCTCAATCAAGTCAGAACCGTCAAATCCACCAGCCTCGTCAAACTCATCCACTACAATAATCCAATTACCGACGCGATAAGCAGTATTGCTGCCAAGATATGAATTCATAGATGGTAATGAAGTCCATTGAACTGAAGTAACATCGTAACATTCTACATTGTTGATGACTTCTTCTTCAGTATACCCACCGGTCACATATATCTTTCGATCAACTGCAACAGCTCCACAGCTCTCGGTAGGATATCTCATTGGCTCGAGATCAGCCCACTCTGATGAGGATGGAGTGAATCTGCAGAACGAAGAAACAACGACATCATCTCGCCGACCTCCAATACAGTAAATGGAACCATCCAATGACACGAGCCCAGCATTAGAAATTGCTGACGGTTCGTTTCGCAGTAGAAACCATTGATTTACAGATGGGTCAAATCTTTCGACATCAGCTTTTTCTGTACAATCACCTCCTCCAATAACGATTATGGATCCGGTTGAACAAACTGAGCTTGGAGACATACCATGGTCGCAAATCATATCATCCATCTTTTCCCATTTCGAATTTTTTCTCTGAAAATTGAGTCGATGAACAGATTTAGCTTCACAAAAGACATAAATATATGAGTCCAGGGAAATAGCTGTGAATTCCTCCGGGAAATCTAACATCGCATCATGGAACTTATCTATTTTCTCGGTTATTGGATTCAAGGATCGGAGGCATTGTGCGTGATCATCAAAAAGTATTATCAGTTTGTCGGCGTCATTTTCTTCTTTCGTCTTTACGGAAGCTTTCATAATATGATCATTGAATAACTTGTACAGCTCGGAATCTTTACTTATACGGGAGTGGGTATCTAAAATCTGTTGCAAATATGCCGGGGAGATTTGATCAAACTTGATTACTTTGAGAAATTCGTGCAAATATTCGATTTTACTTCAACATTTGTCGATCCACTTGAGCGATAATGCAAGTTTTTCTTCTTCCCATAATTTCAATTTTCCCGACTTCAGAAGACCGAGAAGGTCATCCTTGTCAGTGCTTTCAAATCCAGCTTGGTCTGAGATTTCCATGATGTTATTTTGTAAAAATCTTCCGCATGTCGAAGAGACATCCGCCAGTCCATAAATATCAGCCACATTTCTGGTAGAGAAGTAATTTTCAATGGTAATTGATTCGTCCAAAATATTGGATACGGCTTGCTTTACGTCATCCAGCTGCATCATCATTGCGACGTGAAGAAGTTCTATGACACTTCCATCAGGAATCTCCAATTTACCCGAATATATAAAATCGATGCAATTTTTCACACACTGAGAATCCACATCTTTCAAAACAACTTTTCCGCCGCGACTCTCTTTCGTGTCATACTTCAGCATGGCTCTAAAATAAGCGGAACCAGCCGACAATATATTTTTGTGTGTACCATAGACATCATCTCCCACTTGGATTATCAAATCACAATGATCATGATCTTGCTTCATTCGATGTAATTCCTCGAGCATCCTCACAGCATGCTTCGCCACATCTTGACAAATAACCTGTATCATGGTCACCAATCACTTGTCAAGGATATTTCTATATTAAAGACTATAGTGCTGTTTTCAAAATACACATGATTAGAGTCAAAGTACACACAAATCATTCGTATCGACAAAATAACTTGCATTGATAACTGCCAGTAACCATCGCGTCAATATTGATTGATAATTTCACAGGGGCATATGACCACACATTTTTCGAAAATTGCAGACACATTCAATGAAAATTTCAAATAGAAGCCAGTTAATTATATGGGTGGAACATAATCATAAACAAAACCTCTTTTACTGAGTATAGAAAACATCTACCTGAATAAGGACATGAAGATACTAAATATTTAGCCTGCACCGAATTAGCTGTACAATAAGCAAAAATTATGATCGAGGCAAGCTCATTCATCGATCTTCTTTGCCCGATGGACATTTTTCCGTAATACATCGAGTATTGAAGCCACGTTCGTGATTTCTATTTTCTAACTATTCGTTTGGTAGTGAATGCTGTGATCCAAACTAAACCTTTCTAATTACTATCACAAGTGTTATAGTGAATTGTGTGAATGCAGTAATTTTGCATGCTAGCGAATCAACTATTGAGATTAGATATCGCAGAAGCAGTCGGTTTTGTATCAGATGAATTTGCTCTCCAATATCATTGTTACTTCGGTTTGTAATCTTGCTTTGTGATGGCAGTGGACAGTGCACGTTTTGAGACTTTCACGATATATGATAACCCAAACTAAAGTGTTTTACATGGTTAATTCAAGTCTACAAACATGATTTCAAGGCAATGCCAAAATTACCAAAAATAAATCTGAAAAATAAGCTATTACGGTATTGGTACGATATTTTTGGCATATGTCAAAAATAAACATGCCTGGTCAATGGTCATTTTGGGTTAGTCGTGTTGATACATCTTGAGATTTAAATATTTGTCATCATCTTACATCAGCGCCGGAGGCTAATTTTCTGTGATAATGCAGGATCGATGACGTCGCAAACAGGCGATGTCATAATGTGGCGGAATTCACAAACAAGCTGTGCTAAATAATTACTTTTTCTCTGACTTGCAAGCGTTTAATGTCACCAATAAGATAGTCGCTTGTATATGGTGTCATAATTTCAAGAAAACTTTAGCCTACTCAGCTAAGAAAAACGGGGGTTGAAAAAATAAGTATAAAAATACCAGTACTTTAAACATACCATGGTAGAATCCATTTATTAGGGCTAAGTTCATGCGTAAATGCCTATAATAAACGAATCACAAAAGCTCCACAGTTTTAGTGAACTCATGTAATTCATGGATTTAATACCAGTAAAAGCTCCACATTCACACACGTACTATAACATCAGATTACCAGCGATATGCTATGTTACCAAGGAGCTGCGAACATATGAAATTGCAAACCATCATTCCATTTGAAGTACAAATGGATACACAGTTAAACCGCAGTGCACATCTGATTCTCGCTAAATAAAAGCACTTTGTCAAATCTAGAGACAATGAAATCCCAACCCGTGTACAAATCAAGTCCATTACTTGTCGTCACATCGTATTTTTAATTACCCGCGTCTGATCAATGTGTTAATAATTTGCTCACATAAGTAGCAACATGTGAACTGAAATACCTTGTTAGTTCTCTATCACACTATCCACCAGCTAGGATAAAATGTCACACGCGCCGAACAGAATTGTGGGTAGTTGAGAACAAATCAGCTGCATTACTTTTACTTTAGAGTCGCCATATTTTGGGATTCAGAAAATAGAACACTTTCTGCGCAACACAAGTCCGATTACCGGACTAGAAAACTGCTGATAATAAAATACGGAGGAGAAATCCTGCTGTGTTGACTAGATAAAGGAGAAAGGCCCGCTCGAATGACCACATTATATATTTCTCGTCATTTATGGTGTTTTTAGATGTACCTGTCCATTACCTGGCTGTCAAATCTAAAAAGGAGGGCACATTCCCGAAAAGGAGAACATTTACGAGCCCTTGGAGGACAGTTGCGATTTTGTGAAAAAGGAGTATAATTCCTCCTAAAGTGGGACATATGGTAAACCCATTCTATTTGAGTAGAAACACATAGATATCTGATAACCTCCGGGCTTTTACCGTTTACGAGAAAGATTCAAATACTTTCAGGTCATATTTCTTGTTTCGATAAATCATAAGAGATGTCAGACACATCTGCTGCAATGAGAAACTCACACATGTACTTAGTTCACTTTACAATATACCGCGTCCTCCTTCAACCATATTTCTTCACCATGACAGATCCACAGAGATAGAGTAATTCATCGGCTTTTTTCACACTATACCATTTTTTGTTCAATATATCGTACTTCTCAATCAAATCAGAACCCCCAGATCCATCAGTCATGTCGAAGTCATCCACTACTAAAATCCAATTACCGATGCGATATGCAGTATTGTTGCCAGGATATGAATTCATAGATGGTAATGAAGTCCGTTGAGAGGAAGTAACTTCGTAACACTCTACATTGTTGATGATCCCTTGGTCACTGTACCCACCCGTCACAAATATCTTCTGATCAACTGCAACAACACCACAGCTATCAGCAGGATATCTCATTGGCTCGAGATCAACCCACTCTGATGAGGATGGAGTGAATCTGCAGAACGAAGAAACAACGACACCATTTTGCCAACCTCCGATGCAATAAATGGAACCATCCAATGACAAGAGACTTGCATTTGAAATTGCCGACGGTTTGTTTCGCAGTAGAAACCATTGATTTACAGATGGTTCAAATCTTTCGACATCATCTTTTTCTGTAAAACCACTTCCTCCAATAACGATTATGGATGATCCAGTTAAACAAACTGAGCATGGAGATGAACCATGGTCACAAATCATATCATTAATCCTTTCCCATTTTGAATTTTTCCTCAGAAAATTGAGTCGATAAACAGATTTAGCTATAGAAAAGACATAAATAGATGAGTCCAGGTAAATCGCTGTGAAACCCACCGAGGTATCCAACTTCGCATCATGGAACTTTCCTATTTCCTCAGTTATTGGATTAAAGAATCGAAGGCATTTTGCTTCATGTTCAAAAAGAATTATCAATTTGTCAGCGTCATTATCTTCTTTTGCTTTAACGGAAGCTTTCAGAATATGACCGGTGAATAACTTGTACAGCTCGAAGTCATTACTTATGCTGGGGTGAGTTTCTAAAATCTGTTGCAAATATGGCGGGGATATCAGATCAAACTTGATTACTTCAAGAAAGTCGTGCAAATATTCGCTTTTATTTGAGATTTTTCGATCCACTTGAGCGATAATACAAGTTTTTCTTCTTCCCATAATTTCAATTTTTCCGACTTCAAAAGACTTTGAAGGTCATTTTTTTCAATGCTTTCAAATCCAGCTTGGTCTGAGATTTCCATGATATTTCCTTGTAAAAATATTCTGCATCTCGAGGAAACATCAGCCAGTCCATAAATATCCCCCGCATTTCTGGTAGAGAAGTAATTTTCAATAGTGATTGCTTCCTCCAAAATATTGGATACGGCTTGCTTTACATCATCCAGCTGCATCATAATTGCAACGTGAAGAAGTTCAATGATACTTCCATCAGGAATCTCAAATCCACCTGAATAAATGAAATCTATGCAATTTTTCACACACTGAGAATCCACATCTTTCAAAACAACTTTTCTGTCGCGACTCTCTTTCGTGTCATACTTCAACATGGCTCTAAAGTAAGCGGAACCAGCCGACAATACATTTTTGTGTGTACGATAGACATCATCTCCGACTTGGATTATGAAATAGCAATGATCATCATCTTGCTTCATTCGGTGCAATTCAGCCATCATGGCCACAGCATGCTTTTCTGCATCCAAACGTACAATTTGCACCATGATAACTAATCACTGCCGAAGAATGTATATCAGAGACTAGTACTGTTCGCAAAGTGAAAATGGTAAATTAACACAAATCATTTGCATTGAAGGAGTAACCTACAGTTATAAATAGCTAATCACCAGAGGTTGTCAGTAAAAAAGCATATGCTCGGGGTCTACGATAGGCCCCGATATGCTACAGAATTACTATAGGCAATTAGTAGATTAGTTGCTGAATGATTTGACAGTAGACATGAATAATCATCCCATAAAGTCAGAATGGGTTCAAGTGCAATATTAGACTGACCAAACCACATTAAAATACAACTACTACCATGTAATACCAAGTAATAATACCAGTTTACACTTTCAGCAAAGCACATATTATAGTTCTCGACCTTTGCAATGCAATTAATACAGTATTTGTATAGAGTGCACCAAGAGCTGTCATATGCGGATGAACTGTAGGCCTACATTAAAAATGGAAAGTTCAATTTGACATTTATGGATAGAGCGTCTAAAAAGCAATAAGAATCTACTGCTTCCGTGTCAAAAGCGAAAAACTCTTGAAAATTTGTGGGAGTTTCATTTGCAACAATGCCAATTTCAGAGTATGAGGGTGATTACGGAGTGGTTCTAGTGCCCGGACCAGGTCTTGATTATATTTTCGAATCAGTGTGATTGTAACCTACAATCACGACCACTTTCAATAAAACTTGCGCCCATCAGGATTACCAAATGATGTTGCTTCTGCGTATCTCAATCTATCTGTAGGTTTGTGATCCAAAATTCTGAGATTTGACTTTGTCGACCATCAAATCAATGAGTACAGAAATGCAGATGAAGCTACTGATATAAACAAACACTGCATAGAGAACAGACGCTTCCAAGGTTGATATATCACTGAATAAAGACTGAGCCACTCATGAGCACCTGAGGAATGCAAAGTGGGGTTATGGGGCAGCAGTAATCACAAATGGAAATTGAGCTATGCAATCAGCGAAAGCGCAGGTATCGCACCAACTTTAAACCGCGGAACCTGCCATACTGAGCAGCGGACGGAGCGAAACAGCAGACCCAAACACAATGACTCAAATCTAAACTGAGGAACAAGGTCCAAGGAACTTGTAATGCAATATTACTGCGAGTTTCACCTGTTCCACAGTCTGCTCGTTCCGACGTTTAGATACGAGTCATATGTCTTGTTCCGGCATGCAGTATTATAAATTCCACCATTTAGAGTCGGCGGCAATCGAAGTATGCTTACATATTAGCCGAACATATTTAAAAAATAATAATAGGTTTTGTACTCATCTTCGCGCATCTAACGATGATTTAAGCGATTTTAATACTCAAAATTAATGAACGGGTCCCAGCTTGATAACGCAGTTTTCTAAAAGAAGATAGTTTTACTCTTTCACATGACCGCATGGATTAATGGTAGCAATTTCAGATAGAATGTCATCCAAGTTCCAGTACCTAAAATAGGCAGCTTGCATTACCTCAGTTTGGCACAACGTCCTTCAGTATGAAAAAAAATTCTGCATGATACAGGACCTTGACGAGCAGTAGACCACATTTTTCAAGCAATTTCGAAATCTGCACTAACCTGACATTGATATTCCGAGCGCCAAAATACATGACCATAGTTTCAACACAGAGGTTGTATAGAAGAATCTGGCAGTTCTTAGTGTCGGTTCTGGTTCCCCAACATTATCAATTATTTTGGTATTTGGAACAACTGCTGCACGACAACATTATACGATTATTACCAGCTATTAAACGTTCTGAGCTGCTCATGATGTATTGCGCTATCACATGTGAAAATTGTCTCGTGTGTGCCTCCCCAGTCCTTTCGGGCTTCATCACTTAACAATAAACATGCAAATTGCAGAATATTTTGAGACGTGTAGTGTCAGAG
>ATSW01055171.1:0-18922 GCA_000444245.1 Botryllus schlosseri | reverse complement strand
GGTAAAGCATCTCAGTCTCGGTTCGAGATAGCGATAAGAATTAATACGTAGAGTTGCCAACCCATATCGTTATAGAGACTTTGAGGTACAGAACTTTAACGAATAATATAATCATATTGAAATAAACTCGGATATTTTCAGCTGACACTTAATCGTAAGCAACTAATAGAATTGAAAAAAATACTTTGTTTAACGGTACTTTAGATATCACAATCATATCACTAAATAGGATTGTAGATAGCCTACACACTGTTTTATTCAATTCTCTTCTAGTTGCTGACGATTACCCCTGTCGAGTGTCAGCCAGAAATATTTGGTTTAATTTCAAAATAAATATATAATTCGATTGTAAAAAGGTTCTGTGCCTGCCAGAATCTCTTCAAGTAAATAAAAATGTCTTAATTTGCTTCCAAGATATTGCATCGAAACAGAAATTCTTTCACATTTCTGCATATCCAGACTACAATCAACTGAATCACAAAGGTTCTTCATCATGAATTGAGAGCTCTTACAGTATCGAATCAAATTTATGGAAGTTTTCGAAATAAGATAACATTCTCCAACGATACACGGTTATATAGTAAGCAATCAAGCTGAGATTGAAATAATTGCAGCCATGACTGTGGAAGTTCAGATACTAGTATGCAATCCCAAGTTTATAATCTCCGCTATAACAAATTGAAAATAAATTAAAATTTGATAAATATACTAGTACAACAGTAAGCTACTTCGCTTTCTTTCCTCCATCACAAAACCAGCCATTAAGACATTCTCAGAGCAAAAACAAGTTAAACCATCACATAAGCTGAATACGCAATAACTAATTAATGCACCATCATGTTTATCGTCTGTTGCATTTATATAATTCTACCATTCTAACTACCGGATACTGTATAAATCAGTTTTTGAAGTAAAATGATACGTAATTTTTTTCAAAAAGGAGAAAAATCGGGGACCCCTGGTTTGGTTCACGTCTGGTTTCTTCATATAAACCTATGATCAATAGCAGAACGAAAACTGCAAAACAGTACTTACATCTTGGTTCAAATTGGAAACGTGCAGAACCGTATTTTGCTGGAGACCAGTCATAGCCGCAAGCTGAGCCGCAATGGCCGTGTTTGTCAGAGCGCCTCCAAGATCTGTAAAGGTATTTGCCGGAGTAGGAAACACCTCTATGTCTCAGGTGCCATTTCATAACATTCATTCTCATGAAATCATACCAAATTTCAATACAGACCCAAACCACAGTTACAAAACTAGAAACTTTTAAGCTTTTCCAAGTTAGACTAGAATTAGAATAACTGAATTCTCAAAAACTTAAACGTTGAATTCAATGACGAATCGGAAAGAAATGGTACGAGAATGGCAAATCCCCTACAGAGAGCTTGGCTCGTATTGTACTATACAATTACCCTGTTGCATTTTCAGGAAAACCAGAAATTAGATGCAGTAGTTCTAATTCCAATATAATTTTGAAAAAATTTTACTGCTATAATTCCGATCTTAACATGATTGGAAAAAATTCCGTAGCTATGATTCTAATCTTAATCTAATTTTTTAAAAATCGTGTAACTATAATCCTAATTCTAATCGAATTAAAAAAAATTGTGTGGGTATAATTCTAATTCTAATGTTAATCAAATTTGGAAATAACGTGTAGGCCTAGCTTTAATTCAAATTCTAATCTCATTTTGAAAATAACTAATTAACTATAAACCTAGTCCCAATCTCATTTGAAAAGCTGAAATTCTCTAGCCATCCAAAACAAAAAGCACAAGCTCACTTGGATTTTGCAAGGCGCCCTGAAGATATTGAGCCGCGGTCCCTGATTGCAATGCCGCGGTTAGACCGGAAGCCGTGAATTGTTGCTGGTACGGATTTGGCATCAACGCAGACGAGCTAGCTGTTGGGTAGGGAGTTCATTTTGTCACTATCAAACAAAACTCAGAACACAGCGGTTCAAATCTTTGGCAACCTACCCAAAACAGTTTGCAGCGCGTCCGGCCCGTCCCCAGACGGCAGATCCGACCTGGTGTAGTCTCTGCTTTTGTCGTTGTTGTACTTTACGTTAAGTGCGGTCATTTTGCTGTATTCCACTCGCAGTGTGCAGCACGCGTTGTAGATGTTTTGCCCGTCCAAAGACTGAAACGAATTGCGATAGAGTCAGTGACCGACCGAGTTTGATATATGTAGGGAGAGATTCGAGAATTTTCCTCACCAATTTAGCGGTCTGGGACTGTACGGCATCTCCCATTTGAATCAAAGCTTGGAATTGATCTGTAAAGCAAATGCGGTCACAATAACAGTCTTGTGCATTACAAACTACCACAATCTAGTTAGTGTTCAACTAACTACTCTTTTTCGAGTAGTTCTAGTTCCAGTTCTGGTTGCGCAATCTGGCAACCCAGCAGTAGAAGTCTGCCGCACTCACTGTTTTTCGTGAACGTTATGATCTTCAGCACGACTCCAAACTTTGAGAATATCGTATTCAGCACGTCCAAAGTGACAGGGTAGATCATGTTTTCGATGACGACCCGCAACACGTGATTGGTTCCGCCCTCCGTCTGCTGCAGAGCTTGCAACACGGCCTGCGCTTTCTGTAACCGGAAAAAATGGAAGCGTAACATTCAGGCATTTGTGATAGGGGGCGAGATGTAGCTAAGGAAGGTCAAAGCAGTCGGCATTGGCGCGTTGCTACTCATATAGAAGTACATCAAGTGGCAATAGACATTGAAAGCTCTGAAAAGTATGGTGGATGAGCTAAATAACAGCTACATAATATCATAATTATGATCCGAGGCTGTCAAAGCAGCCATCTTGGTAGTCCAGTATATATAGAACGGTCAATTTCCACTCACGCAGAAGTAGAAAGCGACTTCCAAATAGGCAAAAAAGAAATTACTATAGTCTTTAGAGGCGATAAAAGTGGTCAGCGTTACTACTAAAATGGAAGTAAATTCGCACGCATCTACTCAAATCACAAGTAGAAGTATCAAAACTGCTACAGGCGGAAGTAGAAACGGAAAGGTCTGAAAAGCACTAGTGTATTCCCAAAAAGAAGAGTTGGTTGAGGGGTCGCAGTAAATCCGGGAAATGCAAGATATATCTTCCAAGTAACAAGAAATGATCAACGACAACACAAATAGGTGCAAGGCGCAATCTTCAAAAACGCATTCCTCTACCGTGAGGACATGATACAGGGGCTGTTTCACACAGTTTTTATGACAATTTCACTCGTGAAAGTAGACAGGCTTTCAACAAAAACTACTCAAAGTTTAAAGTGGAAAAGTAAGTGCTTACTATTGAGTAACTGTATGCTAAAACATAACCCTCGAGTAACCAGTGTAAGCAGAAAAAGCTTACTCTAGAGATGTGCAAGTACCATGATGCTACAGCCTAATACTCGGTACACTTATCAAGTCACGGGAAAAGCAGTCGACAATGTTCCAATCACTTCCATCTCACTGTAAGGTTGGAGTGAATGAACATTGAACAACCATCACAACCTAATCATGTTTTGAGCTTCGGATTCAGTTTGAGAATTGATTCCACATCTCTACTTACGGTGGCCAAGCCGCTACCAGCCTACCACTATACATGAAGATGGAATTTACCAGTTGGTTCGGCGAGCTGTCTGTCTTGAGCTCCTTGTGATTCGAGTATTGTACGTAGACCGTTCTCTGCCTGACCGCAGGCGGGGACACAGCGCAACTGGTCACCATTCTCTGGGCGGTGTCTTCGTCTTCCATCTCCAGAAACGCTTGATTTTTACCCTAAATTGACACGTTGCAAACATCTCCGATCACCATGCCCATAGTTATAAAATGTATATGGGCCTACGAACAGAGGCGGTCAATCATTAGCACCGAAATGAAAGTGTCCATAGAGACTTTTGGATGTACGGAACTTCAGTACCGTGTACAATTGAAATTTATATTGATATCGAAATAAACCCAAATATTTCCGGCTGACACTCGTTAATGGTAAACGTCAGCATCCAGAAGTGAATTAAAAAGAACATTTGCGTACGATTGTTGATACCAAAAGTTATTTATTTCTAATTCTCAAGTAATGCTGTCAATTGCAATTCCAGTACAAGCGGAACTGGCCATTTTTAACGCAGCACATAACTGCTTTGTTGGAGAAATCAATTGAAAGCTTGTAAAGCCCTCATGTAGTTAAAAAAGTGAGTAGTTTTGCCAAAAAACTGTTACCGGTATATAGGAGTGGAAAGTACAAAAACATAACCACTCAAGTAGACCGAGGATGCAAAACCCACTAAAGCGCTCAGAAAAAGTACAAGTACTTCGTGAATGACGTCCTCCGTATACAAAATAACGAGTGATAAAATCGCAGAAAAGTAAGGAAATATTGAAATCAACTGCACCTTGAGCATGAGTACGTTGGTCACTTTCCCGTAATTCATTCCCAGCTGGATAACTTCGGAATCGGTGACGTCGGCGGGCAGACTCCGCAAATGAACCACTTTCGATACGGGGCCGAGACTGGCCGGTTCCGTTCTCATCTAACGTTGAAAATATCAAATTTCAGACAGATCTCAAAGAATAAAACCAAATCTAACATCACTGCGAGGGTTGCCAGACATTTGTACAAAGTACCCCTCCCACGGCCCCTGTGAAATGCCGATTCCATCTCCAAGATTTCTCAGCTCATTCGCAAATCAAGATACGAATTATAAGTTATCAGTATTTTGTGTTTTAGTTAGTTAGTTGCGGATTTTTCGATGACAATAGTTCTAGTTCTAATTCTTCAACTTAGACTTTATAACCCCAAAACTAACCCTAACCCCAGAATGAACCCGTACCCCAACATAACCATAACTTTAATCCACATGATCGATTGTGACATGTTGCTTAGCCATGTGACATTATATCTCTAAAATGAACCCTAACCCCACAATGAACTAGTACCCAAACCCTAACTTCAACCCACAAGGCACATGAGTCACATGCTAATTAAGCATGTGACTTTACAGCCCCGAAACTAACCCCAAAATGAGTTCTTACCCAAACTCACGCAACTTCAACCCACATGTTGAATAGCCACACCATTGTCCAAGGACCCACTTTTAGATCACGGTGTCAGATCGGACCGCAAAAAATGAAACCCACCTTTTTAGCTCCGTTATCAAGCGAACCAGCAAATAGATGCGCCACATCGTCGCTGTTTCTCTGAAATGAAAGCAACAGCCGATTATCGCGATGCACCGGCAAATATTTCAACGAAATGTTTCACACAAGCATCGAACGAAAGTGTTGCAATGACACGAGTCAAGTTCTTCAATATGGAAAAATACCCGACACGAGTCACTTTGTGTATTGACTCGAGTCATTGCGCACCACTCGACCAAGTCATATGACTCAATTAAGACAGCCCTGAAGAAAAATTAGTATGTTGTGTGACTGTTGAGGCTCGAGTCTACAAAGCATTCGATATCACCCAGGCAGAGCTGTGAAAAAGTGAGTCAAACATGACTTGAACTCGAGACTGAACAGTGAACACTAGGACTCGGAGGGTACTTGGTGGTGAATTGAAAATTACTCAACTTGACTAGAGTTAAAACTATAAAAGTCAGACTCAAGGCCAAGTACCAAGTACTATGACTCAGAGTCTTACTCAAGTCCAAACACCAAGACTCCGTGGTGAGTTGAAAACGACTGAACTTGAGTCAAAACAATAAGTAAGATTGACACCCTGGCTCACACTCACCTTGGTGCCAACCATCGTAGTCTCATAGATAGCGTGCTGTTGCATTGGTGCAATCGAGGTGGTCAAGGATAGCGGGGCACAAGAACCGGGCATTACTTGTGGCACTGTCATCAACTGTGGAGCCCCGGGTGTTGCCGTGGTGCCCTGCAGGGGCAGAAACACCACGGACATCGGCGACGGGCCCAGATGATTCAGGGTGCCGTTTAACTCCGACAGACTCACAGAAAAGGGTTAACACCCGGCTTGAAGCGGTCTAATCTGATTTTCGGGGAGCTGAGGTCATAAAGTATCTAGCGTTAGGAAAAATTGCAACACCGGTCTGTTCAGTAAAAATACGATTATAATTAGTCTGGAAATGAAGCAAAACAATGTTTTAGTTTAATATCGATTAGTAAATACTCTTGGAGGTACAGAGCTTCAATCTGGGATTGAATATTATATTCTTACTGAAGTAAACCCAAATAGTTTCAACCAATACTTCAAGTAGATTTTGCCTATGCAATTAGGGCTGGGCAAAGTAGAGTACTTCTGTGATTTGATTCTGGCTTCAAGTCGAGTAGAGTATTCGATTATCACTCATTATCACCTCACAACAGTATGAATGATGTGGAAAGTTCAAATATGTGACTTCCACGCGACCACAAAGAAAATGATGCCAGTTCTACGGCACATTAGAGATAATTTGGTATTTTTCGGCCATACCTATGTGACAATGTTGCGGTTTGATCACAACTTCACAAGTATGTCATTTCACTAACGTGCGTACATTTATACTACCACAACTTCACAAGTATGTCATTTCACTAACGTGCGTACATTTATACTACATGTTTTGTATGCTGCAATACGCCCAATCGAGGTTTACAGCTTTCCGCAGTGGAAAATAGTATCAAAACTCCAATTCTGATCGATAAATTAGCTCTTAGTGGCAAGGGGTATAAAATTTCGAGAAATTCAAATCATCGTGCCCCTCCCTACTTAGAATACCTCCTCAAGTGGTCATGTTTTAGAACTCAAGTTCTACTTAAAGTTCTCAGTTTTCTATGGAAACTAGGCCTGGAAATATTACTTTATTACTCACTTGCAAATTGCTACTTCTACTCTAAACAATTACAACGACACTCCTACTTAGTACCAACGACAACTGCTTTGCGCACCTGTGCTAGTTGCTGACGAATACCCCGAAATATTCAGTTACATTTCAATGTGAATATAGCATTGATTTGTATATCGACTAGTAGCAATGACTGTGTTCTGACTATAGAAGACATCGCCAAATTACCCTCTTCCAACCAGCTATCGGCGAGTTCGACATGAAATTCAAACATCTTCCTGTCAATTATGGATCTGCGTACAGCAACGTCAATAGGTTATATTCGACGCAATCATTTCATAACGCTCGGCCGCTACATGATTGGCTGCATCCTGTCATGTTCAACATGGTAATGAGGCATTTTTCGAGTTGTAAATCAGCCTCTCCACAGCAAACTACACTTGGTCTCGTTGTCCGTAATTATTAGGGCAAGTTTTTGGAACTTTTGCAACTTTTTTTACAGCTTCCGGCAGCTTTCCAAATACTCGTAAGATATGTAGAATGCTGTTTTAAGCTGTTTGAAGGAATCTTATTGTGCAACTTTTGTCCATTTTTTTCATGCAACTTTTTGCAACATTTTGCAACTTTTTCGATTTTTCATGAAAGTATTTTCGATTTTGGTGAAATACACGGCCAAATTCGACTGAAGCACCGTAAATCAGCACCGAAGTAACGCTTTTACGGGTATTTCGGGAGCTGAGCCGGAAAATTGACCTTTTTTTAGTCAACCGAGCAAAATGTGGTCAAAATTCAACTTCTGCAACTTTTTTCAAAAATAAATGCAACTGTCCACAGATTTATCTACAACAAAAACTTGCCCTAGTAATTATAAGTCAACTAGGTCAACTAGAAGGAAATGTTGGTAATCAAATTCTAATCTGCGATGTGAAATGCTATTGTTCTCTAGTTTTAGTTATAATTCAAATCTAATTTCTGGTTTCCTTGAAAATGCTAGAGAAGAACTGTTTAGTGCAGGACGAGCCAACCTTGGTGAACTACTGTACATACATTTGCCACTCTTGTGCTTATCTGAATGAACTTTGATTCAATATAAACTGAACTTGAATTTAATTCAATTCAATTTAATTTCTTACTAATTCCGAATTTAATTCATTTGCCTAGTTTTCGCCGATGTAGCAATTATAATCTTATTTCCGGGTTCTCTGAAAATACTACAGGAAAGCTGTACTTCGTGAATACAGACATTAGCCGTAATCATGTTTACGAGAGTGAACTGTGATTTGATATGAACTGAACTTCAGATTTATCGTATTTCTGACTAATTCTGATTCGAATTCAATTAACAAGTTTTTGCAAATTGAGTAATTCTAACCAAATTTTCAAAAGCTGAAAACTTTCTGAATTATCCAACTGTGCCGGAGAACGACCGCCTCGCGATGACTCGCAACATAATATGAGCGGTTTCAACCTCTGCCAGTTAATATCAAAGGTGTCACAGATGCACGCAGTTTAACGAGCGACGCGATATTCCGATTGAACTGTAGGGTAGCGAGTCACGTTTTGCATTTCTCGGCAACAATCCAAATATCTCGCTACAGATCAATAATACGCGCCGTGCCTTCGGTGCGTCGCGATAAATATTTATCCTGTCGGCCCGCGTCTCGGCAAACAGAGAAGCAACGCGCCAGATTTGCGGCGTAAACTCGGCAACGGAAACTTGAAATTACTTGACGCGCGCGCGTGGCCCAACCCGTGGTCGTGGCGTATCGGATTTCAACACAATCTTGCAGCGAACACCAATCAAAACTGAGACTCGAGTTTCAGCCACGAATCATCACCATGTCACCAATTTGATGCAGGCTACTATAATAAGAACGGCGGCGGTAATTGCAGGCGTATGGAGTTAGGTATGGATATGTGCGGACTGCGGAGTTCTCGGCAAGTTTTACAGCCGAATATCGCCGTATTTGTAGGCGTGTCGGTGAACGGAGCAGACTTCGACGACGAGATGATTCCGTTCAAGTTAGTCTATACAGATATCGAAATGCAGGAAATCTTATTTCTGAAATGTTTTTATGGTCTCTGTATAGTGCGAAACGTGACAAGCTCCGCATACAGCGGTGGTCGGGAACCTTTTTTGTCCGAAGAGCCATGTTGGCTCTATTTTGTCCATCTCACCCGCCAAAGAGCCATACATGCCAATCAACTGTTACGTCACAATTGAATATTCGCGTCGTCACATTTGCCATTCTCGTGCTTGTGAGAATAAACGCTGGTCTGATATGAACTGGGCTTGATTTTTGTCGTATTTGGTTGCGACGCGGAATTCAAATTTGAAGTTTTTGCAAATACAGTAATTCTAATCCAACCCGAAAAAGCTGAAACGATAACAATATTTAATCTCATCGTTGGCCTAATACTATCGGCAGATAGACGCCGTAAAACGAACGGAATCCAAAGTCTGTTACAATCAACTTAGCGTATTGAAGAATTTACGTCGCTCGAAAGAATTGGTGCCTTTCGCCGTTTCGCACTCCTCTATTTCAGGACTGGCTGCCTTTACTGTGCTGAATTCAGACCTGATCTGTCTGCTTATTTGCTTGGCCGTTTGAAAAGAAATGTTCATTATCGTTGATTTGGGCAAGTGTCAGCGTTCTCCAATTGTGATTTCAGATCTGTGCGAGAGAAAACGTTGACCACTGCTTTGACTCGCTCTCACCACTTTAGAACCAAGATTTACAGAACTAGCAAGAAATATATATCAATTCCCGAACTATCTGTGACTAACGGAACAATAAATACGTTTCGCTTATTGCTTTTGCTAGTACTGCTTTACCGGATTTTGTAAATTGTCATACCGTATTACATTTGGATGTCTGTAAATATATTTCATGACAGTTATAACGGAGATAAGCAAATTTTAAAATTTTACAACTGGACCGAGTAGCACTGCTCTGTATGATAACCGCTTGTCACGGGAAATGATCGATTCGGCGCAAACGCGCGATACACGATTGATCAAAGTTTCCTGTCGCATCTTACCGCCACGACTGTAAATGGCTCGGATCGCGCACGAAACCAGCGAATCACGACAAGAAGCATTTCCGCCAATATTTTTTTACAGATGAGCTTGTGAGCGGGACACGCACACCACACCGCGAGCTCTGATCAAGTAATAAACGCGTTTCAGCAACAGTTCACGATTGGGGCTGGGAGCGATGATTCGAGTTATTATATCTAATAATCCGAGTAGTTTGAGACGGTGTTTTTCAAGTGCTGGAATGATGCGCTCCATGCCGCTACGAGTTAATTCATCAACGTCAATTTTAGTTTCGATGCTACTTCCACTTTGGAAGCCTAGAAACCTCGATTGGTCGTGCCACAGCATACGAAACACGGAGTGCAAGCTATGCAAGTTAGTGGAAATGACATATCCGCGAAGCCGCGATCAACCCACAACACTGTCGCAAAGTGCAATGAAATAGGCATGGTCGATAACATACAAAATAATCTTTAATGCCATGTAGAACCGACATTATGTTTTTGTGGTCGCATAAAAGGCACATATTTCAACTTACCGCATTCATACCGTTACGACATCATCATATTAGTACGTTACCATCCGCTTTCGCTTTCAAAAACAAATTGCTGGTGACGTAACCTGAGGAATTTTTAAAAATCGCAAAACCTCCTTTCACGGCAATAAATAAACCGCCGACTAAACACACCGCAAATACCGACCAACGCTTGTCACAGAATCTCTATAAAACTATCGCGCTGCATAGAATTAGGTTGCGTCGGCGAGAAAACCCGATTACTGAGTTCACGATATTGACAAGCCGGGGAGTCACGCTGGTCACGACAAGGGCTGGGCAGAATAGAGTATTAGGCTTCCAGTATAGAAATATAGTATCATAGATAAACGACAGTATGGCGAACACGGAAAGCTCGTATATGTACCTTTCAAGCTACCACGGATAATATATACACAATATCAGTGCCAATTCTACATCAATCACTTTGCCTGGCCGTTGCTAGCTATCTATCTGTCACGGCCCGAAACAGCTAGTACTGAATCAAGCTAGTCTAGTAGGCTACGTCTTGGCGCCGTGAATACTCTGTAATGATATCTACCACGTTTTTCATTTCTTATACACAAAGTTAACAGTATGACAGCTTCCGGGCGGCCCAGAGAATCTTCATCGCCGCCATGGAGACGCGCTCCGCTGTCACGGGTTAAAAAAGCTAATTGTAGATAACTCGGGCGGCACGATAATTACAAAATTCATGTTATTCATACCACATCTTCATCTAATAAGGCAAGGCTTAGCGATAATTGCACGGATCGGCCACGAAACGCGCGCACTTCAATGGGACGCGGTACGCTACAATTACAGAGTCGGGAGTCAATAACTTGACAATTGGTGACGTAGTGGGGAGATGCAATTGGTATGAATAGAAAATTATGTCGCGCTACTATATAAATTACATATTTTTCATCCTACATAATGACAAATTGGGTAAGTTCAAATGTGTATTTTGTATTTTTTCGAACATGCCTATTTCCTCGCACTTTGTGACAATGCTGCTTCACAGACATCTCATCTCCACTAATGTGCGCAGCTTTGCACTGCGCGTTTCGTATGCTGCCATAGACCCATGGACGTTTCAAAGCTTCCACAGCGAAAAACAATATCGAAACTACAATTTTCGTTGATAAATTAACAATTAGTGGTGAGGAGCGTGTCATTTCGGCACCCTCTCACTACCTCCTCGTATAATTACGCCCGGCCGAAATTACGATACAGACTTCAGAACAAAACGCGCGCTACAAAACATATCCCAGTTTTCGCAATCGACAATCGCGAGCATTGATTTCGTCGTTCCACAGACATCTGTTCGAGAGACTTGACAGGTAAAATACGCGACTGACTCGCGTTTGTTGCGTCACAATCGTTAATCAAGCGGTTTGCAACCGATTATTATCATCCCGCTATCGCAGTAATCGATCCTTATCGGGCTATCAGACAGAGCCGAATCTATACGCGTCACTTATTATCTACGACTACCAGACTTGGGACAATTAGATAATTGTAGTTGTCTGATTAAACTAATTGGAGCGCAACGCCGGAGATCCGATTCTAATCTGAATTTGTGAAATGCTTCTATGCCCCCATTTTAATTTTAATCTAATTTCGGCTTTTCCTGAAAACACGAGTCTTGTGCAACTTGTAAACCGGAAAATGTCGATTTGCACGAATGCAGAACAATTATCGCAAAGAATGCGCAAGTGCATCGCGCGTAGCGAGCGTTGCTTAGCAGTTACAAAGCACCGATTACACGGAAATTGCGTTTCGTGCACGTACGAACGGTTGACGCCGATAACTAGGGCTGGGCAAAATGATTCGAGTACTCGAATCTGAATCGAGTAGTAATTTTAATGATTCGAGTCGAGTAGTAACAGACGATTTTTTCGAGTACTGAAATTATACGGTCCTCGCAACTGAAAGTTAATTTAATGACGAGAATTATAGTTTTGATACTATTTTCCACTGAGGAAACCGTGAAACCTTGATTGGCCGTGTTTGAGCATACCAGGCACAGTTTAAAGCTACGAACGTTACTGGAAATAACACATTTCCGAAGTCATTATCATCCAACAAAATTGTTAAGAAGTGCAATGAAATCGGTATGGTCGAAAAAATACCAAAGTATCTTTATGTGATGGATAACAGGTATTACGTTCTTTGTGGTGGCATAAAAGGTTCATATTTGGACTTCGACATACTACATCCTCTTGTGACGTCATAATGAGTGATACTCGATTACTCGACTCGACTCGAAGCATATTACGTGATTCAGAATCGAATCACTCAGGTACTCGATTTTGCCCAGCCCTACGCGATAACAGACAAAGACAACGCCGATGATCGGACATGGAGGGATTATTGTATCGATTACGATTGCACGGAAAAGTAACCACGACCACGGACGATTAGTTGTTTGTGGTATTCATGGTGTTTGTCGACTGCAACGGTCGTTACACCAGGCCGATACGCGATATTCCTTAATTTTGATTCCGTGACTGCCGACATGTAGCACGGCCCACTTCTAGGCTTTTTCAAGACATCACTTATGCGGATGACATGGCGAGGAGGAGCCTAGATAAACCCCCGACACTTGGGCAGGAATTCTGGAGTCAACCTCGGTCGGACTCGAACCCAAAACCCATTGGTGTTGAAGCCGTGAATTATACCGCTACGCTATCTCGCGACAATCACTGACGATTACATTTTTATTGATCCTTGAAATTGAACCAAACACATACACAACTGTGTTCTGATGACAGCACCGCACAAAACTGCGACTATTTTAAATACGCATCCCACTTCCAAGCGTTTTATCAAAAGATTCCACGTTTCGACATGTCAAATTCGCTTCACCTTACTCCCGTCTCAACTTGCTACAAACCGACAATAATCCGGACGCGATCACAAAGACTGCGTAACTACAATCGCCGGAGATTGGAACAATTAAAACGAATAATTTACGGGAAATCGCACGGCATCGTGAAATTACGAAATTCTTCGCTCGAATTACAGATAGAAAATTGGCCGAATAAAAATGATGAGAATGGCTTAGATAGCGAGAAAACGACGGCGATAATGGCTTTATCATTTCTGGACCCAGACTATTTCGCAGTGCTTTGTGATGATTGCGAGGGCGAGATGACCTGTCAATACTTCGCGGAGATGTCGCTCCATTAATATTCGAAGCCTAGTATCGAAACTATATTTTGACTGCCCTAGTCATCACCACTGGAAGCGACAAGAGAAGACCGACTCACAAGACTGACATTTATAAGTCACGTAACGCAACTAAACACTATCCTACCTCATTCCCGAGGCACACAAATAATAAGGCAGTTCTCAACATGTTATTGCGACCAACAAAAAAAGACTAAAGTCACAAAACAGACGCTTCAAAAGTCGCGTAACGTAGTCAGAGTCACAGAAATAATAAGAACTTCTCAACGTGTAATTACGACAAATGAAAAAAAACAGTCGCGAAATTATAGCCGTCACTTCCCACGGTCGACGGGCTCTACGAAATTAACGCAACTTTTTGCTCTTCACATCCGATCAAGACATCTGCGCCCGTGCGATCATGCATGAACCGTAACCTATTTCTGAGGCGCACCTGCGAATGTACCCTCAGCGCGTACCATATCGAAAGCTAACGGGGTAAAAGTCCGATTGCTCTGGCGAGAGTTAGTAAGGGTTAACATAATTTGTATCTCGGGAACTTGTCGTTATTGAAGTATCGCGACAACTAAAATATGTTTTGCTGCTAAGAAACCTTTACCGGCGCAAATTGAAGAAGTCTTTGTTAATCGTCAAGGGCCCGTTAAGATTATTAATCGTTTCATGTCCGTCGATATGTGGAATGCGCGTTGCCCGGACTATTCCTGCCGAAGAAACTCACGGAGGTACAAAACTATTGAAAACTATATTATTATTGATATAAACCCGGGTATTTTCGGTTGACACTCGTCAGGGGCAATCGCCAGCAACTATAGCGGAGAATATGAATACGTAAACATGAATATATTATTCAAATGTATCCTATCCCGTGTTCACACAGTAAATCTGTCACCATCGCTTGCGCGCGGTCAGGTTTAGACCCCGCCGATATCGGATTTTCAGCCGATACCGATAAATCCGGCAGATATTCAAAAGACATGGCCTCTAGCCAGGCACATTAACAATGAAGTGTTTCTATTCTCTCGGTTCAATTCCAATCTAATTTCCGGTTTCCTACAAATGCTACAACTCCGATTTGACATGAACTGTACTTGATATCTGTTGTCTTGCTAATGTCTTGCTAATTCGAAATTTCCAATCTTTTGCGAAGTCAGTAATTTAATTCTAATCGAAGTTTAAAAGTCCGACGTCGCCTAACGCACAAGTAATCCGAATAAACGCCGGAACAGCCAAATTCGCGAGAAACGCGCCCACGCTTTCCACAAGGCTGGACGTCAATAGGACGCAATTGAAACGGAACACGGTCACGACACAGCGAGCCGCCAACTTATCTAAATGAAAAATTAGCGTTCCGCGCGCCCGCAAAAATGCAGCAGGTACGGCGTGCTCGGTCAATTTCGTTCGAACGAGTCGGTGAATATTCTGTCGTAAACTGTAGTCCGTACGACAGTCTGATATTGTCCTTTTATTGCGCGGATTCGTCATAAAAGACGTGGTGAATTACGGTTTACGATTCGATGATAATACGAAGTAACACAGGGTTGAGCGTACACGCAAAATCATTTGCAGCCTTCTGTTACTTCACAAACAAGGAGTAATGATTAGGGTCGGGTAATAAAATTAGACGCTCCTTGCCATCGAGCGTTTATTTATCAACGGGAATTATAATTTCCATACCATTTTCGGCTACGGAAGGCTGTAAACCTCGATTTGTCTATCGCAGCATACCATAAAAAGTGAGTACGTTACATTATCAAATAAAACTTGATTCTCATAAGAACGAGAATGGCAAATGTCTGCACATCAAGCTTGTCTCGTTTCGTAATACAGCTCTCCTGCGGCATTTTCAGGAAAACCAGAAATTGAATCAAAATTGAATGGCAGCATACAAACATTTCACAAATTAGATACTGATATTTCGCGCTACGTAATCTAATTAGTCAACTAGAATTATGAAGTTCTCCAAACGTGCCGGCACGCAATTGAATGTGCATGTGCATCGGCATTCGACTATCGTATCTTACAGAGCCGCGCCGATTGTCTGCACGAAAAAGCACTCCTTTCCACCATCCTCGCCTAAACCACAACTGGTGTCGCAGTTCGTATTCATCACAGCACTATTAACCTACAAGTTCCCTATCAAAATATTATGGTAGTAGCCATCTCTTTTCAGAATCGACATGAATTGTCTAAAGACATGCTCAGAAGTGCCAGGGTCTTCGCGAACCGTATGTTGAAACAGCACTGGCGAGATGATTGAGTGATGAAAAGAGTTGGCGCGTTTAGCGAGGGGCACACGCCACACGGGCCGGATTGAATGCTTCGTAGGTGCTGGACTTATCTCATTTCCAGGTTTTCGTGTATTCATTAATTCTGATTATATAATCTAATTTGGAAAAGAAGCAACTGCAGCCATAATTTCAATTCTTAGATACCTAATTATAATCTGACTTCGAAAACAGAATGTTTAGCTATAATTACAATCTTTTACTGATTTGTAAAAACCAAAAATTTCATAGACTAGAATTGGATTACCCGCATTCCGCTTCAATCAGTCTAATTAGCCTACTAGAACTACCTAGTTTTCCTAGTCTTCTCCAGCGATGTAGACCAAGACGATTTAATGACACCTGAAATCGCACTTTTAAAGCAGCGCGAATGTTGTGACAAAATGATAAAGTCTAAGAATCGTCAAAAACAGCGTGTAACGTGAGGAGAATAGAGCCGGTCGAGTCCAGAGGCCAGATGATTCACCGGTTTCAGTATTTGCCGTCTTCGGGCCAGCTCTACTCAAGGTCAATTTGTACACAACTTCAGAAGATTAGAACTATAGTTACGCGTTTTTTTCAATTAGAATTGGAATTTGCAAAAACTTGGAAATTGAAGTACGGTAACTTCGGAAATAGAAAGAAACACAACAAATATCAAGATCCGTCCATATCAAACCATAGTAGATTCTCACAAGCACGAGAATGGTAAAATGTCACTACACCAAACTTGGATAGGTTCGCACGACACAGTTCTGTAGCAGTGCCCGGAAAACCAGACACAGATAAAATTAAAAAGAGCGCACAGAAACGTCTCACAAAAAAAAACGACGTAACGGCATTTTGATCTATTACTCTCATTAGAAAATCGGAATTATCTCATCACAAATCCAAGGTAACAGTTTGCCAAACTATCCGACCACTGGCTGATTTCCGCCTGGACTCTCGTAACGAAAACGCAATTTCTTGTCTCGATATTCGAAGGCTAATTGGTCGCACTCCTAGCAAACTATACTCGACCAGGAAGATACCATCACAATGTGATATTATATCATTGACGCTTTATAAACGAAAAGGCGTTACATCAAAATGGAATCACTTAGGATTGAATAGAACTAGGGGAATGTGGATAATGTTACACTGTACAAGGATAACTCATTTTGTTTGCGCACCGGCGCGGTAAGTTAGATACATTTGCTATAGAAAGTTGCTGGGTGATTATGGTGGTACGGACAGGACATGAACTCGCAGTCTTCATAATCAAGAGGCTAGCTGGAGACTTGCACAACAATAATTCTAATCTAATTTGTCAATTGTTTATATGCTTTAATTCTAATTCTAATCTAATTTCTGGCTTTCTGAAAATGCTACAGGAGAGAACAGCATAGTACGAAACGAGCCATGCCTGCCGTACTAACATTTCGTCATTCTCTTGTTTATAACAATGAACTCTGATTTGACTAGCTTCATTCAATTTCCAAGCTTTCGCGAATTCAGTTATTCTAATCTTATTTGAAAAAAACGAACTGTATAGTTACAACTCTAATTCTCACCAAATTTGGTAAAGCTGGAGTTTTTCTAGTTCTGCAAATCTGGCTGACTGTTTTGGCGTGTTCGTTTGTCGTAGAGATTTTTTCGAGCCATTATATTTATAAGTCTCAAATGCACTGTAAAAGTCTCATTTGTCAACAAGAAATGTATCCAGGTAAACACAAGGCACCATCCGTGTAAAACTTGTCAGTCATCATCAGCACAGCAATATATTATCAAATATTCTTCCAGATCTGTGGAAAACCTTATATATTCGATTATCTGCGATGAGCTTTAGACTGGACAAGCCACACAATATCTCAAAACCTATCACAATCCATTCATGTTTCAAGTCTGAAAAATCTGGTCAAAGAGTCATGCAATTTAGAATAGTGGAGTAGATATCCTAGATGAATCCTGCTCAAGCCTTGACACACTCCAGGAAAACATGGAAATACTCAGTGGTCCCTTACATTTCGGACTAGCTTATTAGGTCTAACATTGTGAGCCACTATGGTATCTATTTCATAGCTGACATCAACTGCCATTGAGCCTGCGCTATCACTTGACTAGAGTCGGAACACTGGACAAAAGACCTCACGCTTGAAAACATGTAACGGATTATACATATTCCCTAGCAAGGAAAATATTCCACTGTTTGTAAACCAATTCAGGTGTCAACAGAATGCTTTAAAAGGTAATATTTATTTTAAGCTTGAACAAACATCTTTGCTTATTCATATCTAACAGTAGCGAAAGAATATTCGAAGATACAATACTTCGAATCACAGCCAGACAAGGGCAACCAGCTATTCTGCCGCCGACATATTTCAGCTGAAAAAAACCAACAGGTTCATTCAATCACAATACCAAATACTGCTTCAAGGATCAGCTTGTCACATACAGGCGTCCAAATGACAGCATCCATAATACCTGCATTTCACAATATCATCAGACTTGGATTCTGCTGACTCTAATGAGACTTATCCCAGCGAATACGCGCAGTAATCTAATTCAAATCTAATCTGTGAAATATTTCTATGCTCTAATTTTACTTCTTATCTAATTTCCACCATCTGTTACATTGAGCTCTCACTGAACATAAGATATCTTCACTTCACTGAAGACGCCTGACATTCTTAACAAATGAATATTTAGTTTGACAAGAATTGTATGAGTGGGCTGAGCTTTCAAGCACTCATGCCAGTAATCTCAGCCTTCAGCCATTGGAATTCCACTTTTAGTAATTAACGGCTATGTCAAGTATGACACAGCTTTTACATTACAACTCGTAAAAAGTTCACTCATCTCCTGACGGTGAGAGCATGTTCTGAAGAGGTTGAACGTATCTCACAAATCGCGTCCGTATCAGTCAACAAATTAAAGTGGCAGAAAGAACTGCGTCAAGAATCTTTTTCTGTTGGCTGTTTGAATAGCCGAGCAGCACTCAAGTGATCAATAGGGCAAGTTTTTGCAACTTTCGCAACTTTTGTTACAGCTTCCTGCAGCATCCCAAATACTTACATAGTTACATAGAATGCTGTTGTAAGCTGTTTGAAGGAATCTTATAGTGAAAC